>JANAVB010021999.1:6467348-6529617 GCA_029216955.1 Iris pallida | reverse complement strand
CTCAATAAAAGGGAATCCTCGAGCACTTTGACGACCAGTTTCTCCAAGCAAACGTCTCCAAATCCTGCTAGAATGCTCCAACAAGTTCTCCTCCTCCCCACGGTCGCAACACAATTGTTTGAGGTGAATCGGATGCCGGATATGAGAAAGTTAGGGTTTTTGGGAGAAGAGAGAAACTAGGGTTTGCACTTGTGACAGCTACAACCAAACCAACACAATGATATGAAGGGGGCTGATGTGGCCGGCCAAGGGGGCTTGATTAGGGTTAGGGTTTGCTCAATGGCCAATTGTACTTCTCAAGTGCTAAAAAGGCCCATGTCAAAAAGGCTAAAAAGGCTTTATGGAAAATACTTAAAAATAATTAATAGCTTCCTATTTGGACATTGAACCTAAAATAAAATATAAATGGCCAGGATAATTTTAAATGCATGGTTTAGTCTTCTACTCATGATTGACTAAGGTTAGACCACTTTCTACAACTCAAAACACCAATCACAGCTCCAAAAGCAATCACTCTAATTAATAAACTGAAAATTGCTGAAGCCCAATTTCGGGGGGCTTTTATGAAATGCCCACCCGCTGGATTATTTTTATGAAATGCCCAGAATTAAGTTTTTACACGTTAAATATTTCAAGATTCCTCTAGTTGCTATGTATTACAAAATTGCCATTATCATAATTCCAAAAATACCCCTTCGCGTAATTTGGACTCTATATAATTATGAATTCGCAAACTCAGATTTGGATTGAGAAATTCGTATTTCTTCTTCTTCACGAGAATTTGAAATCCATTGATATAATCTTTATTAGAGATCAGAATCGTTCGTAGTTCACTGTAGTTTTCGTCAGTCGAACGTCGATCATCCTTCTCATCATCGATCATCATCATCATCAACATCATCTTCGTGGTTTCCGCGATTAGGTCAATTGTGGATAGAAGATCTTCTTCTCCGTCTTTTTATAGATCTTAAAACAAGGTGAGAGTTCAGATCTGTAGAAATTCATCCATCAGCTTCGTATATCTCAAAATTTATGCTGAATTTGATTTTGTTATGAAGTTATTAACTTAAAAAATGTTAGTGAGATATTTAATCTTGTTATTTTATGCGAATAGCATTCTCCGTTATATTTTAAAAGAGAATGACAATTACTTCTTATAAAGATCATTATCCGTTTTGTTTTTAGGACGGAGAATGCCATTCTCCGTCTTAATTAGGACGGAGAATGACATTCTCCGTTTTAATTGAACGGAGAATGACATTATCCGTCTTAGTTAGGAGGAGAATGACATTCTCCGTCTTATTAGGACGGAGAATGACATTCTCCGTTTTACTTTAGACGGAGAATGATCATTATAAGTTAGTTCCAACTGAGATTATTCTCCGTTATTTTTAGACGGAGATAATCATTATTAGATGAGAATTTTATTGTTATTGTGGCCTCTTATGTTTTTATGTTATCAGGGGGAAGATATGGAATCAAGTTGTTTAGTTAACATTTGTTTCAAGGGAGACCTAGTTTCCTGCCGTGTCACACATGAAAGTACCGTGGATTTTTTAAAGAATAAAGTGTGCGATCGATGGACTTCTTTGGATCCACTTCCTTCCGTTTCAGGTTTTTGCACTCTGATGGGACTGAACTGTATGTTGAAAGTGATTTTGGCTTCGCTCATTGGTTGGTGGTTTTAACGGTACTCATGATGTGAGTTTTGATCTATTTGTGGAGCAATATACTCTCAATGTTCTCATCAACATCTTTTCCTTGTCAAAGCTTTCACATGGGACCTTCGTCTTCCTCCTCTAGTTCTTTGAGTAGATCTTCTCCTACTGTAAAGGACAAACGAGTAGTATACAATTTTATGAGGGCTCAACTGAGACAGTGAAGAAGAGGAAATCGGATATGTGGCCTGGATCAATTACTGGTGTTGGTCAGATTTTTTCTAAATGGTGTTGAAGAAGTTAGGAATGCTGTTAGAAAGGTATGTTTTGAATCTCGTCATCCATTTCACATTTTGAAATCTGAGCCGGGAGGTATACTGTTTGCTGCAAGAATTACAAGACACATGCTGTTTGTGGAGCTTCCATGCTATATCTATTTCGAAAGATAATCAAATTTTTGAGGTAAGAGGTATGTGGGAGAACATAATTGTGGAGCTGGCTATATGGATAAAGGTAATCAGGTTGTTCCAGCAAAGTTTGTGAAAAGTTTGGTTAGTGACATTGTTCGGATGCATCCTAAAAAGTCAGCAAATCTGTTGTCGATGATTTCAAGGTCGACTACGGCTTATCTGTTACCTACGGGGGCACATACCATGGCATTAGGCTGGTGCACCAGGAAATGTACGGAGATGATGTTAGATCTTACAGTGACTTGTGTTGGTATGTCAACAAGGTAAAGGAAACCAAAATGGTTTCCGTTATCGACTTCCAGAAAGATGATTCATCAATGAGGTTTGAGCGCTTTTTCTTTCATATGGGGTTGCGTAGAAGGCTTTCAATATGTCGTCCAATGCTATATTTGGATGCTACTTTCCTTACAGGTAGGTTTAGAGGATGTTTGATGTCTGCTACAGCGAAGAATGGTAACCAACAGTTCTACCCTATTGCATACGGTATAGTCTCAGGCGAAGATGGCGATAATTGGGAATGGTTCCTTAGAAATCTAAAGAATGTTGTTGGATGTAGTAGGCGTATTGTTTTTCTTTCGGATCAAGGCACTGGTCTAGTTTCTGAAGTCCCTAAAGTGTTTCCTAATGATTACCATAGCTATTGCTATTATCACATAAAGAATAACATACCGATGAAAGAGAAAGGAAATGAAAGATTGTATCCGCATGTACTTGAAGCTTGGAGGCAAGCAGTATATGCTCTAACTCCAGGTGTGTTAATGAGACAGATATATGCACATTTTTTATGCATTTACCATTAATTTAACAAGGAGAATGACCATTCTCCGTGTCAGTAAGACGGAGAATAGTCATTCTCCGTTTCAATCACACGGAGAATGACCATTCTCCGTCCAACATAGAACGGAGAATAGCATTCTCCGTTAGCTTTTGAACGGAGAATGGTATTCTCCGTCTTGCATAGAACGGAGAATATCATTCTCCGTTAGCTTTTGAACGGAGAATGACTATTATCCTTATGAGAATGCACTTATTTTTTCATAATTTTGTGAATTGACCTAATTCTTTATTACTTATTTGTTTTTCTGTATAAAGGTGGGTATAGACAAGCAATCAAGAAGATTTATGATCTGAATTATGGTCATGTTGTGAATTGGATGAATAAACAAAAACCTGAACACTGGTCAAACGCATTCTTCCCGGGATGTAGATACGGTGAGGTTGCTTCTAGTTGTGCAGAGTCATTCAATGCATGGATAAAGGCTGAGAAGAAATTGCCTATTTCAGCAATTGTAAATGTCATCCGTGTGAAGATGATGAAGATGATTTCGGATCGCCACAAGGATGCAATTGGTTTGAATAGCAAATTGACTCCATACGCTGAGGATATGCTGAAGCAGCTTACAGATGATGGCATGTGTTATAGGGTATATCGGTCCGGTGATTTCGAATTTGAGGTGATCGCAGATACTTCCTCCCACATGGTGAATCTTCTTGATTGTCATTGTAGTTGTCGTAGATGGAAGGTATATGGATTCCCATGCAGCCATGCAATACAATGCATCAGAGTTGGTTCAGATAAATCTGTTTACGACTTTGTGGAGCAGTATTGGACATCAGATTATTACCGGAAGTTATATTCATGTGCTATTCGTCCTGTTCCAGATTGCGAAAAATAGTTTGAAAATAATCCCACTGATGTTGTTCTACCCCCTGTTCCGAAACGTGGTCCTGGACGACCAAAAGTGGACCGTTACAAGAGCAAATATGAGAACAAGGGAAAAGAGAAGAGAAAGATAAGGTGCCAGAATTGTTTTGAATTATGCAATCACAATCGCAGCACTTGTCCTCTGCCTCCACGTGCTGCTACGGTGGTCGAGGGGGCAGCGCCCCCTCGTTAATACATACAAATATATGCCTTCTTTTATATAACTGAAAATTGTTTTTTGAATACATATCTTACATTTTTTGATATCAATGATAATAGTTTGAATTCTGCATATCAGCATAAGAACTTATTCTCCTTTATACTCTCTGACTTTATAATGTATTGAATAACCATTCTCCGTGTGTTTTAACACGGAGAATAATCATTCTCCGTTTTAGATACACGGAGAATGGTCATTTATAAGTCAAAAATAGAAGGAGAATAATCATTCTCCGCGTGTTTTTAAAACAGAGAATGCCATTCTCCGCGTCAGTAAGACGGAGAATGCTCATTCTCTAGGTCAAAATACAAGCAGAATGGCATTCTCCGTCTCTTTTGACCCGGAGAATGACATTTTCCGTCTATTTGGACACGGAGAATGGCATTCTCCGCGTCCCTAAGACGGACAATGTTGCTTTCTAGGTCAAAAATACAAAGAATAATTATTCTCCGCGTGTTTTAAAATGGAGAATGCCATTCTCCGCGTCAGTATGACGGAGAATGCTCATTCTCTAGGTCAAAATACAAAGAGAATGGCATTCTCCGTCTTTTTTGACCCGGAGAATGACATTCTCCGTCTCATACGAAACGGAGAATTGCATTCTCCGCGTCCCTAAGACGGACAATGTTCCTTTCTAGGTCAAAAATACAAAGAATAATCATTCTCCGCGTGTTTTAAAACGGAGAATGCCATTCTCCGCGTCAGTAAGACGGAGAATGCTCATTCTCTAGGTCAAAATACAAAGAAAATGGCATTCTCCGTCTCTTTTGACCCGGAGAATGACATTCTCCGTCTATTTGGACACGGAGAATGGCATTCTCCGCGTCCCTAAGACGGACAATGTTCCTTTCTAGGTCAAAAATACAAAGAATAACCATTCTCCGCGTGTTTTCAAACGGAGAATGCCATTCTCCGCGTCAGTAAGACAGAGAATGCTCATTCTCTAGGTCAAAATACAAAGAGAATGGCATTCTCCGTCTCTTTTGACCCGGAGAATGACATTCTCCGTCTCATACGAAACGGAGAATGGCATTCTCCGCGTCCCTAAGACGGAGAATGGCCATTTATAAGTCAAAATAGAAGGAGAATAACCATTCTCCGCGTGTTTTAAAACGGAGAATGCCATTCTCCGCGTCAGTAAGACGGAGAATGCTCATTCTCTAGGTCAAAATACAAAGAGAATGGCATTCTCCGTCTCTTTTGACCCGGAGAATGACATTCTCCGCGTCCCTAAGACGGAGAATGGCATTCTCCGCGTCCCTAAGACGGAGAATGGCCATTTATAAGTCAAAATAGAAGGAGAATAACCATTCTCCGCGTGTTTTAAAACGGAGAATGCCATTCTCTGCGTCAGTAAGACGGAGAATGCTCATTCTCTATGTCAAAATACAAAGAGAATGGCATTCTCCGTCTCTTTTGACCCGGAGAATGACATTCTCCGTCTCATACGAAACGGAGAATGGCATTCTCCGCGTCCCTAAGACGGAGAATGGCCATTTATAAGTCAAAATAGAAGGAGAATAACCATTCTCCGCGTGTTTTAAAACGGAGAATGCCATTCTCCGCGTCAGTAAGACGGAGAATGCTCATTCTCTAGGTCAAAATACAAAGAAAATGACATTCTCCGTCTCTATTGACCCGGAGAATGACATTCTCCGTCTATTTGGACACGGAGAATAGCATTCTCCGCGTCCCTAAGACGGAGAATGGCCATTTATAAGTCAAAATAGAAGGAGAATAACCATTCTCCGCGTGTTTTAAAACGGAGAATGCCATTCTCCGCGTCAGTAAGATGGAGAATGCTCATTCTCTAGGTCAAAATACAAAGAGAATGGCATTCTCCGTCTCTTTTGACCCGGAGAATGACATTCTCCGTCTCATACGAAACGGAGAATGTCCATTTCTAAGTTCCAAATGCACACATTATAGGTTTGTATTAACACAGATAATGACATTATAGGTTTGAATCAAACAACAGAACTTTAACAAAACAGATTTACATATATAGAACAATGTAAATTAGTCGTAAAATTGAATTTCAATACAAAGGAAAACAAATACATTACAAAAGAAACCTGACAAACAGAATATATACAATGAATTTGTTAGCCAATTTACATTATTATTTTACAAAAGGAATTGCACATTTACTCATAAGCAAAGCCTTAGCCAAATCTAGCCTTCTCTTTACAATAGTATTGTGAACTTGTTTGTTTGTTTTCTTCCGTAAATCAAATGGATATCTCGACAACTTTTCAATATAATATGAAACATACAGAAGGCAGCTGTGTGTTAGTTGCTGTGGACATTCTTTGCAAACCTTGAGCTCTGTTGTTTCATATTCCGAGATTGCTGGGCTTTTATTACTCATCAATGCAATCTTCTTTATTATAATTGGCTCAATTTTATTCTTCATGTATACTGCATCCTGGATTCCCTTAGCGCCCGTGTTTTTCCGCAATGAGTTGTAGTGCGTCCAAACATAGGAGCTGAAGTTGAATGCCAGCAGCGTATAGTGTTTATTCTCCTCGCGGAAGAGTGGCACGAATAGCCATTCAATGTCATCTTCCAGCTCCATTATAAAATCTTCTATATCAACTTTGAAATTGTACACTGCTCCTTCTGTTGGATCTTTTTCATCGACATACCGGGCAGTACCCTGTTTTCCAGAAGAAGAAAAAAACAAAAATAATATCATGAGTTAGTTTTTTACAACACTATTAGTAGCTGTACACATTAATATTTATTTTTCAGTTTCGATTCTTACCAATGAATGGGGCATCATGATTGCAAACCATTTACATTGTGCACCCTGCGAGCTTGACTGAATGTTCTGCCTTAATTCGGCTTGAACGTCGTTCATAAGCTTTATTAGGTAGTTCATAACACCGGCTTCTATATCCGCCTCATTTATCATGTCTTGAAAATCTTTAGCACTTAACAACATGCTGACATCATTATTTCTTCTTCTTATTTTTCACTCTTCTGGAGCACTTGGAAAGTACATATATACATAATCACTGCACATAAATTTAGTTTCGATTATGATAATAATATAGGCTAATGATAAAGTTGCATAAAAAATAACTCCAATAGAGAATGATCATTGCACTTGGAAAGTACATATATACATAAGTATTCTAAACAGAAATTGGTTCAAGTTTAGAATACTTACGTTGGAGACATCCTTCTTGTGTATACGATGCTCCTGTATACTTGCTTCAGCTCATCGTCTGCAACGTTCCAAAGTCTGAGCTTCGGACATTGCATCAGCATTTTCCCATCTCTAACAAGCTTTGCTGTTTGAGGAGATTCTTCCTCAAGTTCTTCAGGAGCTGACATCTCCTTTTTATTGTCCACCTTCTTGGGGCTGGAAGGAGCTTTTTTTTTCCCAGCAGGAGCTACATTCTTACTGGGACTAGTAGCAGCTTTTCTTTTCCGACCAGGACCTGCCTTCTTACTTGTTTAGCATCGGATGTTTTCTTCTTTTGCAATGTAGTAAAATCATCCTCATCTGCAGCAGGTACATTTGATCTTGTGTAATGCTTCTGGGGAACTGCTTGAGTATCCCCTCTTTCCAATGCTCTAGCCATTGCTTCAAGGTTAACGATTGTATCGTTCTTATTCTTGACTTCGTCATTCAACGAGGCAACTTCCTCTAGAAGTCTATTATTATCATTAGTTAGCTTTTCATTCTCTTTTTTCAGATCCTCTGTCATTTTCACTGATATAAAAACAAACAAGAACAAGAGGTATGATGTCAATATTATATAATCTTCTTTTTAAAAACAATGTCATTCTCCGTGTCAATTTAGACGGAGAATGACATTCTCCGTGTCAAAATAGACGGAGAATGACAATCTCCGTGTCAAAATAGACGGAGAATGTCATTCTCCGTTTCCAAATAGACGGAGAATGACATTCTCCGTGTCAATTTAGACGGAGAATGACATTCTCCGTCTAAATTAGACGGAGAATGTCATTCTCCGTGTCAAAACATACGGAGAATGATCATTTCTATGTCAAAATACAGAAAATGTCATTCTCCGTGTCAAAATACTAGCAGAGAATGTCATTCTCCGTGTCAAAATAGACGGAGAATGTCATTCTAAGTGTGTTTTAATACGGAGAATGACATTCTCCGTCTATTTTATAACGGAGAATGGTCATTCTCCTTGTTAGATACATGTAATTACAGATTAAAATAGACAAAAAATATAAAATCTTACCTTTTAGAAGTAGCTCCTCAACATGTTGACGAAGCTTCTCATTATCAGCAGTAAGCTCAGACTTCTGCTTTCTCAGGGAGTCTAGTTCCGACCCCTGTGCCTCCAGTTCTTCAACTTGCTTAAGGAGTTTCTTATTATCATCAATAAGGAGCGATTTCTCGTTCCTTAAAGAGTCTAACTCCTTCTCCAAGCCATCAGCAACGAGCCCCACAGCACGTTGTTGGGCTACATCTGCCGCTAGTTGCTGGGCTCTTTCCTGGAGTTGCTCATTCTCAGCGATAAGCTGAGATTTCTCCTGCAAGACACGCAACATGTCTACATTGTCAGCTGTAGAGGGTGCTGGTGCTTGAGCTTCAGCTTGAGCTTCTTCTTCATCAACAGAATTGTCTCCACCTTCTACATATTGCTGCTCTGCTGGGACTTCTTCAAGTTCATCAACATTCAATGCAACAATATCCTTGAATATCAAATCTGAATCCATTTTAGCACCTTGATATTCATTTTTTAGGAATATTGAGATTTTATTCCCATCCCATGTACAGAATCTCGGAGATGCGACTGTTGGTTTGCACTTCCTTTCTACCAGTCGACTGTGCTCTGCAAACCAATACAAGAAGTATATCGTACAACCTTCAATCTTCTTGTACGATATATCAACATCACCATCTTCAGATTTTGTGACAGCCCTCTTTATGCTGTCCATGACGTACCCCAGTATAATCCGAGGCCAACAGATGCTTTTTATAACATCTGTGCTCTCCACCAGAGCGAAGAACTTGTATGGCAAGTTCGACCCCCCCATTCTGGTGAAGAATGCTGTTTGGCACAAGTTGAATACTATTAACTTGGCCACCTCATCGGGACTTGCATTTTCGCCCCCCAGCAGCTCTAATATCCTTTTCCTAACTTCAGCGTTTGAGACTTCAGCACCTTTGCCCTTGGAATTTTTCAGCAATCTTGTGAAGTGTTTTGTACACATGCTGAATGAGTCTGCTGGTGGGGGGGTCTTCTGCTTCTCAGTGATGATCTTCAAATACTTCTCATCAACTTCAGTGTCATCATTCATTGGCAGACCGAAAATGGTTGCCATCTCATCAGCAGTTGGTGCTACTTTGACACTGCTGCTCAATTGGAAATATCCAATTCCATCTTCTTCCAAATAAGTCCCCATCAACTTCTCCAGACCTTGGGTGACTTTAGATAGTTCTTATTTTTTCACCTTATTTCTGTAGAATACATCTACGAAGTCGTAGAATCCTACATTCTTCAAGCTTTCGACAACTGCTTCAGGCAAATGGCGAAACTTTTCCTTCACCTCATCCATGAGAGAGAGTACTGGGGTGAATGTTGCACGGAAAAGTCTTTCGTCTCTGTTCCTGACAGTTTTTTTTCCCTAAAAACAACAACAATTAGGTTTACGTCAACATTCTTCTTTATTATAATAAAGAGAAAGCCATTCTCCGTCAAATATTAGACGGAGAATGTCATTCTCCGTGTCAAAATAGACGGAGAATGAGCATTCTCCGTTTTGTATTCAAACGGAGAACGCCATTCTCCGTGTCAAAATA
Organism: Iris pallida; assembly: GCA_029216955.1. Classification (NCBI taxonomy): domain Eukaryota; kingdom Viridiplantae; phylum Streptophyta; class Magnoliopsida; order Asparagales; family Iridaceae; genus Iris; species Iris pallida. The sequence goes on along the minus strand of JANAVB010021999.1, from coordinate 6,519,767 downwards.
GACGGAGAATATCATTCTTCGTCTATTTTGACACGGAGAATGGCATTCTCCGTTTTGTATTAACACGGGGAATGCCATTCTCCGCGTGTTTTAATACGGAGAATGCCATTCTCCGCGTTAGCAAGACGGAGAATGCTCATTCTCCGCGTCAGTAAGACGGAGAATGCTCATTCTCTAGGTCAAAATACAAGGAGAATGACATTCTCCCTTTATTTTGTCCCGGAGAATGAGCATTCTCCGTCTAAGTAAGGCGGAGAATGCCATTCTCCGTCTCATATTAGGCGGAGAATGCTCATTCTTTAGATCAAAATAAAGGGAGAATGCCATTCTCCGTTTTAAAATAGACGGAGAATGCCATTCTCCGTCTCAAAATAGACGGAGAATGTCATTCTCCGTTTTGTTTTAACATGGGGAATGGCATTCTCCCATTATTTTGACCCAGAGAATGACATTCTCCGTCTCAATCAGGCGGAGAATGCTCATTCTCTAGGTCAAATTACAAGGAGAATGCCATTCTCCGCGTGTTTTAATACGGAGAATGCCATTCTCCGCGTTAGCAAGACGGAGAATGCTCATTCTCCGCGTCAGTAAGACGGAGAATGCTCATTCTCTAGGTCAAAATACAAGGAGAATGACATTCTCCCTTTATTTTGTCCCGGAGAATGAGCATTCTCCGTCTAAGTAAGGCGGAGAATGCCATTCTCCGTCTCATATTAGGCGGAGAATGCTCATTCTCTAGGTCAAATTACAAGGAGAATGCCATTCTCCGCGTGTTTTAATACGGAGAATGCCATTCTCCGCGTTAGCAAGACGGAGAATGCTCATTCTCCGCGTCAGTAAGACGGAGAATGCTCATTCTCTAGGTCAAAATACAAGGAGAATGACATTCTCCCTTTATTTTGTCCCGGAGAATGAGCATTCTCCGTCTAAGTAAGGCGGAGAATGCCATTCTCCGTCTCATATTAGGCGGAGAATGCTCATTCTTTAGATCAAAATAAAGGGAGAATGCCATTCTCCGTTTTAAAATAGACGGAGAATGCCATTCTCCGTCTCAAAATAGACGGAGAATGTCATTCTCCGTTTTGTTTTAACACGGGGAATGGCATTCTCCCTTTATTTGACCCAGAGAATGACATTCTCCGTCTCAATCAGGCGGAGAATGCTCATTCTCTAGGTCAAATTACAAGGAGAATGCCATTCTCCGCGTGTTTTAATACGGAGAATGCCATTCTCCGCGTTAGCAAGACGGAGAATGCTCATTCTCCGCGTCAGTAAGACGGAGAATGCTCATTCTCTAGGTCAAAATACAAGGAGAATGGCATTCTCCCTTTATTTTGTCCCGGAGAATGAGCATTCTCCGTCTAAGTAAGGCGGATAATGCCATTCTCCGTCTCATATTAGGCGGAGAATGCTCATTCTCTAGGTCAAATTACAAGGAGAATGCCATTCTCCGCGTGTTTTAATACGGAGAATGCCATTCTCCGCGTTAGCAAGACGGAGAATGCTCATTCTCCGCGTCAGTAAGACGGAGAATGCTCATTCTCTAGGTCAAAATACAAGGAGAATAACATTCTCCCTTTATTTTGTCCCGGAGAATGAGCATTCTCCGTCTAAGTAAGGCGGAGAATGCCATTCTCCGTCTCATATTAGGCGGAGAATGCTCATTCTCTAGGTCAAATTACAAGGAGAATGCCATTCTCCGCGTCAAAATAGACAGAGAACGTCATTCTCCGTTATAAAATAGACGGAGAATGGCATTCTCCGTGTCAGTGAGACGGATAATGTTCATTTCTCTAGGTTAATGCAAGAAGAAAGTTCATTCTCCGTCTATTTTACAGACGGAGAATGTCATTCTCCGTCTCATATTAGGCGGAGAATGCTCGTTCTTTAGGTCAAAAACACAGAAATGAACATTCTCCGTGTGTTTAAACACGGAGAATGCCATTCTCCGTCTCAAAATAGACGGAGAATGGCCAGTTCTAGTTCAAATGACACAGAAAGGGCATCCTTCGTGTATTTTATAGACAGAGAATGATCATTTTCATTTGCCGCGTCAATATAAACGGAGAATGAACAAGACTCAAAGTTTTACCTTTTTTCTTCCCTTCTTCTTCATCTTCTTCTTCTCCCCCTGCTACTGCTTCTTGTTGTTCTTGATCTTGTTCTTGTTGTTCTCCGTGTTCTTGTTCTTCTACTGCTTCTTGCACTTCTTTTTCTTTTGGAGCATTTCGTCTACGAGCAACCTTCTTAACTTTCTTTCCTCCTTTCTGTTGTTTTCCAACTACTTCTTCTCCTTCTTCTCTAACTTGGTCTACTTCCATTGCTGATGATTGCGACATTGTGATGGAGATTCGCTGGCGATTTCTTGTAAGAAATTTCTAAGATTTTTGGAGGAGATGACCTAAAATCGCAACAGAACAGAGTATGGAAGAGGAGGGAGCGATAGAGACACTTTTTTGAAGAGTCTGGAATCGAACCGTTTTTCATAAAACTTGCTGGGTTTGTTGATATTCTTAATAAATTAGAAGGGCAAAAGGGTCATGCCGTGCCCTTTTTTTAATTTTTAAGTTAATGCTGGGCACGCGATGAAAGTTTATTTTGGGGTGGGTTTTTCATAAAACTTTTTAAATTTTTGGGCATTTCATAAATTTTAATTAATAAAAATTTCAAATAAAAACATAATGACTAAAATACCTTTAAAATTGAAAAGTGAGTGTGACATATTTGCAGGCTCACATCACTACAGTGATGTAACCGAAGTGATTAACGTAGACCTGCATGGGCCACTAAAAAAACTTATCACGACCTGCACCCGCTTTTCGGATACGAGCCCGTGTCCAAGCCCAACGTACACCGCAGTGTCGATGGTAGAATGTTGTCTAGTATATACAAGTCACAGAACCTATAGAACTAACATGGCAGTCTAGATCTCATCCACAAAATAATAAAGATACAACTAAGATCAATGAATGTCAATAAAACTGAATAATAGAATACTGAAGGATAATATAAATTGAATGTTTCTAATTTTATCAAGAATTCAAATCACATCCGGCGGATACAAATCCACTACCAGTAGACGGAAATAAAGTAAAGACATAAAATAAAATAAACCGAGTCAAACTAGGCTAATCATCAAATTTATCTTCACTGTAGTAGTAGCTGGCTCAAACACGCTCATGTACTTCTGGCTCAAACTCAGCTAAACCTGAAGAGATCATCAGGTCCTCAGAGGACTAGCAAGATACATAATATAAAAGTCTTTCTAATAGTTTATCATGCAAGAAGAAAATCCAGGATAAAACAGGAAAAAGACTAAGTAATACTGATACATGAATATGAACAACTACGCATAAATGAACTATTGAAAGAAAACAAGTGAACACGAGATCAACGGATAACCAAACCCTCGTCCCTAGTATGGACTCGCAGGTTTGAAACTAATCACTAACCCTCGCCCCTAGTGTGGACTCGCAGGTTAGTTCAAGGCAATCACCCTCGCCGCTAGTGTGGACTCGCAGGTGTAAACAGTCAACCCTCACCCCAAGTGTGGACTCGTAGGTTGAGAAAGCGATAAATAGAAAATAGAAGTTCAACTATAGCGCATTCTATGATACGACTCAATCAAGCACAAGTGTGAACGCGACCAATAAACCACAAGGCTAACTGTGAACAAAGGATATATATCAATGAAGTAAACTACTATGGTAAGTCACATGTCAGCAATAAATGAAAGAGGCTGGATAATGAAAGGCAGTGCATATAAATAAAGCTGTAAAGAAAGGCAAGGTATACTTGTCTGTGGTCCAGAGTTGCGGATACGAGTCAAGAATCCGTATAGAGATCCAAGTAACCTGTTTGATAATTTTGTAATGATCAATACATAAGTTTAGATTATGAAAAATCCTATCTTTTAAATATTGCAAACTTCCCTATATGTTTAGTGGCTTTAAGGGTTTGGACTGTCTTTTGAGTACAATTATACTCTTTGAAACCTTGCCTTCATCTATCCAAGTTTTATAGGTATCTATGGAGCACTATCCTTGATACAATATGACCATAGCACTCTGCCCTACCCTGACACTACCCTTCACTACACCAAACATTGGTTACCTATCCCATTTGCCCATGATGTCATATATATACTGTGTTACTTCTGTTCCTAGCCTTGTTAGTTTGTACCCAAGTATGCTTCATGTGTGAACATTTACTACCCCTGACACTACTCTCATATAACCTTATAAGTAACTACTTGGGTCTGTCCTATATAGGCATATGGGTTGGTGTCTATCCACTTCCTAGGTATCTAAATGCATTTCAAAGGGATGTTTTCTCTGTTGCCTTCCTGCAGTACATAACATGCATTCAAAAGTCACATAATTGTACTAGTCTTGCAATTCTGTTGCTCAATTCTACAGTACACAGGTGATGGCAAACCTACCTATGCTAACTATACTGGTAGGGTATTAGGTACCTATCTGGCGTTGGTCACTACTATCTTAGTCCATTTCTTATTCTTTTTTGCTGCAATATAGATGTACAAAGTGATCCCCATATTCCTATCCACATGTAGGTTTCTTTACTCATGCATCTACTTGATTGTTTCCCTTCCTTAGTTAAGGACATGCCCCCTACAGCCTCGAATGGTTATGGAGCATAATCTTATACTTCTACCATTCTCAGATTTCGAAAACAAGTCTTAATACTGGTACTCCTTTGTTTCCTGTAGAAATTTGTATAGGAACAGTACCAGTAGTCTAATATCTGCTGTCCCTATTCAAACTGGTATTCCATACCCAATCTTAACCACATCTGTATACTTAGTTGTGCCATTACCAACTTCTCACACATACCCAGTAGAACAACCTCTCCTGCAACGATTTACTCGTTAACTAAAACAAGTCAACACATGTGCAAGTATGTCCCTGTATGCTTCCCTTGGTTTGAAACCTCATTATACTTATAGGGTTTTAATCGATACTCTGATACCTGAAAGTATCTCATGGTATCGATATATGAGTATACCTCTCTGCCTCTGAGCGTACGCAGATACCCAACAGCTTACTTATTGGTATGCAAACTGCGATTTACTAATCTTTATACGATATAACTACAGGTAGGCCACTACTCGTCTATAATTTGTCATACAATTGGATTCCCTCCTTACAACATCCCTTGCTGTACACTATACTCTTACTGAACCAATTCTCACCATTAATCTCCCATACTGGAGTCTACAATAAGCAATATATATATATATATATATATATATATATATATATATATATATATATATATATATATATATATATATATATATACACTTTGAAATGTCATTACCAGCATCACAACTCCATATCCTTAAAGAAACGGAGAAATAAGAACACCGGAAGTACTACATACTGCCCAAAATGGTCTAAGGTGCCAGATCAAGGTTCTGATTTTAGGAAGAGTGTGGGTTCAAGAGTCACCACCCATTGGTACCAATCTGATACAAGGGACAGTCTACATAAAGGTACCTATTAGATATAGGAAGCCTACAGGTCAGGGTTGTTTTGATACAAGGGAAATTATCATAGCCCTGCATAGGCCGATCCTTGAGTTCTCTGATACCAAGATCCTAACTTGGACTATTTCACCCAACTCGAGACTGAACTCTTGGTCAGTCTTCATGGTTAACTCAGGGCTGCTCTGTATAAGCACCAATCTGACACTTCTAACACAAATTCCATTAAATCGACCCCTCTATTGCTGCCATCTACTCCTTACACTTGTGCTACAGATACTCTATGGCAATTGACACAATAGTATTAGCCTGACACATTATAGGTGAATGATACAGGGTGGTTTGCTACACGCGATCAGATACAAGGTATTCTGCTATTAAGGGTTCTGCTACGGCCACGGTTCATGAGTCTAATTCTTAACACACCGCATCCCTCGCATCTCTTGCCTTCTAATTTCCATACACAAAACCCTCTTTGGTCCTAATAGAATGTCATACTAGTATCCCTTTGCTACATACCTATCCCTCCTTCAACCGAATACTTTGGTATATTGGTACGATTGAGACTTAACTATTGATACCCACATGGCCTTCTTACTCTACTACTCAAATACTCTACTGACACCTCTTGTACCCCCTTACTGAACATGGGCATAGGGACTAGTTCTACTCTGCTAGACAAGGCCTACATTCATCTGTAATACACAGATGCTTGAACCTAACACAGTCTAATCCCTTTGAACATGACTGATGCATGGGCTCTCCTTTTCAATATCTTAATGTCTACATATGAACACATCTAATCCTACTCAATACTTCTTGTCATAGCATCCCTTTACCTGTATATAGATATGAACCCTTCTCATATTCTAATACTCTAGAAATCAATGTACCCAGATGGCACCTCTGACATGCCCATGACCACCATGGTCATCCATCAAAACCAGTAGGCCAAGAAGGTCGGTTATGAATACTGCCCACTCCTTTGGCCTCTTTTAGGAGTTAAATCGAATACATCCAATCCCAGATTTCTAGTTATGCTAATGGCAGGAATTAACAAAGTTTAAGAGATAGGAATTACCTTCTTGAGATGGGATGGTGTTCGGCTGCTACTTGGCACTCGCTCGACTACTCTTTCTGGAAGGGTATGAGAATTTAGGGTTCGTAGAGGGAGAGGTCGGCTGACTATCCCCTTTATTAAATTAGATAGGAATCCTAGATTTGATTTATGCTTTGGTTTGATCTCGAAGACATCGAGATTAGTCGATATTTGAATCAGATATAAGGAAGCAGAGGAGATGATCGACTAAGAATTTGAATATTTGAGTTTTTGCAATCTAGCCCCCTTCAAAATGAGTATTTGCAGACCTCTTATTCTTATTAAGGATTTATAAGCCATTGATATATATATATATATATATATATATATATATATATATATATATATATATATATATATGAAACAAAAAATGACAACAATAAATAATAATAAAAATATAAAAGAAGTTTTTGGGTCAAGGGCTCACACTGTCCGAAAATCTAAGAATTTCGGAAGATAGCCTAATTTCGAAACTTGAATGCCGTGGTATTGTATCGAACCCTAAACCTAGATATATGTATTCAAAAATACAAATCAACATGTTTACTTGATCCAAGAAACCGAGTTTCGATTATTAGAAAGGATTTATGATTGATTGTGATTGTAGAATAGAGCATTGGGCGAGGGAGAACAGTTTGGATCACATCATATAAAATCTGGGCAATATAATTAACAAAACTGATCAATACCTGTAGGTCCTTCGCAAGGCCTTGCGTTGAGACTGGATGAATGCTTAGATCACCTACCTATCTGACGCTCGTGTTATCTGTAAATGTGTACCTAATTTGATAAAAGTAGAATTTGGTTAATTAATATTATGATTTAGCTCCCGAAAAGGAGTGGCCGGACTACTAAGCATAGTGCCTATCTTCCACCACCTGATCCCTGGTAACGGGATTATTGCCTAGATAGTGCTCTTGACACTACGAATGTGAGATCCAAACATGTTCTCTAAACTTTGTATCATCATATAGAAAATATTATCTTGTGACTGTGCTAGTGACTTTAGGACTTAAATGACGGTTTTGGATACGATTATTTCACCAAATAAGATCACTTTAGAAGTTAGTTCAAGTTATATTAAATATTGTACTTAGAATTTATTCGGTTTAGATTTCCATTACATTTGATTTTTAGTATCATATTATTTCATTTGTTTCACCTCCCTTGAATCGATGACTTGTATGTTTGATGACCTAGTTTTTGTTCACTAGATGAAGGCCAGGCTGAAGACGAGATACTTCCCTTATATAATGTGGACGAATCGGAAGAGTAAGGGATGCTGCATGTAGAACAACTTTATTTTGTGTTCTTGTATAATTATATGTATATTAATCCTTATGGGAGATAGGCATGTGTTTGTATAACTAGTGAGTAGCTTGTATACTATCTTTTGAATACAGAACTCATAGTTGCGAGATGTAAATAAAGAATAATGGTATTGTGATTGTGCTTAGTTGTTATTTATTGATGGTTTAGCTTTACCCTATACTTAATCCTAGAATTTATAGGCAACAATCGTGGTTACAAAAATTGGTTTATTCGTAAAGTACGTAGCTTGGGGATGTTGTTTACGTACTCGACTTATCGTATTAGGAGTAGGGTGTGACACATCTTTTAGTGGTGTCCCATGCAGATCTACGTTACAGATATGCAACAATCTATATCTAGGTAGTAGATTTGTTAGTTATATCTATAAGACCCTAAGATTGATTTTAGGAAAAGTCTAACAAGAACCTTATGATATGAGTATTGGGTAGTATAAGATTAAGAAAATCAAGTCAATGTTTCTATGTCATATTTTCATAGATGTATTTTATATTTTTAGAAAATATGATTCACAAAATTATTTACTATTGATTGTCTATAGTTGTGTTTAAGATTTTAGTACTGATTAGTTTTATTTTATTTTATTTGTGTGTATAGGTTATGGATCGACGTTTTGTACCACGTCTACATTGGGATGGAAGTCCAAGAACACTGTCACTACCAGTTTTCAAAATAAGGGTATAATTGTCATTTTTTAATATTCTAATATTTGTGAATATTTATTTATCATATATTATATATTTGGGGATTAGTTAGTCGGGTTTGAGACTAGTCTAGTTTTGACTTGTGTTAGTGGCCCGGTTAGCTTAGACACTAGTTGGAGCACAAGGATTAGCTAGACATGGCCCACAAACTTGACTCATTAGGCTAATCCCACATGACAAGTTTAGTCATTTGGAGATTAGAACTTTGACCTTTTTGACCCCAACCTCTTCCATGCACTTAATTAGCCAAAAGGGGACCTAATAGGGGCTAACTAGACATTTCACCATAGCCTAATGAAAATCTAAGTGGCCGACCAACTATGGGTAGGGTTCTCATATCCTTTTATTTGCAAAATAGCCTCCATCCCCAATTTGGTATTCTCCCCCAACTTGAGAGCAAACCCTAGTGATTTCTCTCTCAATTCTTCTCTTTTCTCTACCAAATTCTCTCATTCTTGCAAGGAGAAGGGCCTACAAGGATAGTGGAGCCAAGAGCAAGGATGGGAGTCCATTTGCTGGAGGAGTCCGTGTCGGATTTATGTCCTTTGGGTTGTTCATTGGGAAACCACTCCCAATAGATATATCTCCCTCTCATCTTGTCATTTCATTATTTATTTGTGGTTTTGAACCCATAGGAACCCACACCATGTTAGGAACACCCTTACAAATGATTTAGAGGCTCTATTGAGTTCTCATTTGGTAGTTGGGTTGAGGTTTGTGTCACCCATGGAGGAATTTCGAAGGTGACACACCATGTGTTTGTGAAAATGCCAAATAGGATCTATTGAAGCCTAATTTCATATTTTAATATGTTAGAGGGTAGTTTAGACATGGTTAAGTTGTCCCATATGGTTTCCACATGATTTCCTAAATAGTTATATGCATGTTTTTGGCCTACAAGTCATATTTATAGGTCTCTAAGTGATATTTGATATATATTGTAAATGTGGACTGTTTTAGGCTATGTTTATGTATATATATATATATATATATATATATATATATATATATATATATATATATATATGTGTGTGTGTGTGTGTGTGTGTGTGTGTGTGTGTGTGTGTGTGTGTGTGTGTTGGTGTCTTGTTGTGTGTGAGAGAGAGGGAGGATCATAGCCATCCTAGTTGGCTTGGGGTTAGTGTGGTTGTCGAGTGAGTTGTGTTTTGGTTGAGTGGTAGTGAGAGTAGTATGAGATAGTGGGAGTATATATATGTGTGTTTGATGGTTGTCGTAGTGTGGGATTAATAGTGATATGTGTGTGTATTTGTTGAGGGGATGTATGTGAGTGGAGGGTATATAGAGAAGAGGGGACATCTATTAGAGAGGGAAGAAGGGGGCTGCAAGCTGCTGCACTAAGCAGCAGCTATGGAAGAGCAGCAGCAGCTGCAAACTGCTGTACTGCAGCAACCATTTTTGGCATGGAGTAGCAGCCACTGGCTGTATTTTAAAGCAGCAACAACAGCTCTAGGCTGCAGGCAGCAGCAGCCAAGGGGCTGTACTAGGCAGCTCTTTATCCCCCTAGTGCTTGTAAGTGTGGAGAGTTAGTTCTAATGGTTTATATATATGTATATATTTAGTATGTGTATGTTAGTGTCCTAGAGTTAGTATCTTAGTTGTTAGTTAGTTAGTTATATATGTTAGTGTCTAGTGAGTTAGAAGTTTGGATATATAGTTAGTATTCTATAAATATAGATATATTAGTGTCTTGAGTTAGGATACTAGATGAGTTGGTATCCAAGATACAAGATGGTATCTTAGGATGACTTATATAGTACCATAGATGGATATTGGCAAGGTAATGGGAATTACCTTTAGGTAAGGATAAGGTATTAGTAAGGTATTGGTAGGATATTAAGATAGATGGTTAGATGCTAGTCTAAGGTATTAGTAGGATCTATTAGTAGTGAGTTATCTACTAACCTAAGGTAGTATATTACTAAGGTAAAGGTATTACCTAATATCTAAGGTATTGGTATATCTTGGTAGGTAATGGTTAGAAATAGGATACTTGGTCTAGTTTGACCAAGGTTGACTATTTTGACTGAAAGTCAACGTAGAGTCAACATTCAACCTAGATTGGACTAGGAGTTGACTAGAGTTGACCAGTTGACCAAAAGTTAACTATCGGTCAACCATTGACCTAGTTTGACCTAGATTGGATTAGGAGTTGACCAGTTGACCAAAAGTCAACTGTAGGTCAACCTTTGACCTAGTTTGACTTAGTTTGACTTAGGTTGACTTACATTTACTTCCAAAATTCTATATTGATACAACATTCCATATTTAGGTCCTCGAAGCACCGTATCAGGCTCTGTTGACATTTTCCACCGGATCTCAGGCGAGTATATTCTCTGATAATTTTTTCCATTTACGATAACTGCTATGATTCATGTACTTAGTGTAGATGTACTTGTTCTTGACACATTGGTCACACGAATTGGTATTTATGGATCCTGACATGAGATGTTATTCCTTGTTACCTTGGTGTATCTTGTGCAAGTCCCGTTGTATTTCTTGTGCAATATATGGATACCGATTCTCGAGGAGACTTGCTACCTTCTCGTAGAATCCTGTGTCGTAACGTGTCTTGTTTGGATCCACTCTACCAGTCGGGGGCAGGAAGTAGTAGCGTAGACATGTGATCATACCTTTCCGTACATGATATTGTTTTCCATGAGTGTTAGTAATACATTGCACGTATGACTAACCAGGCCATATTTCTGTGCATGTTTCCAAGCCGATCACATGTCGAAACTAGTACTCACACACCTAGATAGATGATTCTTGTACATGCCATGATTATATTCTCTTGTTTTTATTCTAGTTCACTGTCTTACCCTTGCCATGCTACTTTCATGTGAAGTCCATTACTTTTGTATATTCTTTCTATTTACTGTCTCGTAGCACTTGTCATATATTGAGAACTGTTGTTGGAGGATTGTGCTCGTTCTATCCTGACTGGATATGTTGACAAAATTTTACAAACGACGGTGAGGAGGACTGCACCACCTATTATGGTCCTCATGACGTAGTAGGCATAGACTTGGAGACCCTAGTCCAGCAGGGATTAGCTCCAGCTGATGAGACTCTAGATGTTACTCAGTTAGATTAGGTTTTGGACTGGACTCTGTCTCCAGCTTATTACATTATGCTTGTTATATTATTTCAGACTTGTATAACTATAATGTGACTCTCTCTCTGGTTGAGCTTGATACTTTGCACTCTGAGTTCATCTCTATCTTTATTCGTGCCATATATTATTCCTGCTAGATTGTGATTGAGATTATATGTATTCATTATATCCTCCGTTCGTAGAAGACAAGTTATTATATTGTTAAATAGCAGACCTATACAGTATTCTATGCCGTTTCTGCGGCGTAGGCTGGGCGCTGTTATGTACTCGTGCCCTTATATTGGGTGCGGGTTGTGACAAACACTTTATGGATATTACTATTACATAAGGAGTCTAATGAATTTGAAACCAGATCAAAATATACCTTGTATGGCATCCTATATGGAGTGATGAAACCAACTGTACGTGATGTTGAAGATAGAGCAGAGGTGTATTTTGAAAAAGAAATGTAGTACCAGGTTATACGAGTTCAACAATCTATAGATTCCAATCCTCATATAAACGGATATGATGGTACCTTACCAGAATGGAGGGCTAGGAACCCATATGCTACAATCCTTGGTGGAAGAATGAGAATGATAGAGATCTGATCAAGGAAGGACATAGAGTGTTTATGTAAATAAAACTACTTAGTGTGTAATGTGTATGTATATAAGACTAGTTTGTGTGTAAGATAGATATAAGGTTATTTTGTCTGCTGGAGTTCATTTTAGTATAACAGCAGATGTAGATAGTGGTAGTGTATCTATGTAACTTTGTATAATGTATCGTTTATGTAAATAAATTATGCATTTTCCTTATTTAACTTGTTCTACTTTTATATAACTGTTCATTTAATTTTATATACTATTAATAATGATATTATAGATACTTGGGATAGTTTATTAAAATTTCTACATTCCTTATTTCTATCTAGAAAATGGGTGATTATGAATCCCAGTCCCCCCGTAACAACCAAGCTGAGACAAGTGCTACAGATATACTCCGAATTTTCTAACAACTATTACAAATAAATAGTCAGCATGCTAATGCTGCACAAGCTACCTCAGCAACTGTACTACAACGACTTAGGGCATCTTCCCAACAGAAAGCTGGAACCATTGCCGACTTTAGAAAATTAATTCCAAAGAAATTCTGTGGAACTGAAAGTCCATTAGAAGCAGGGCAATGGTTGAGGACGACTGTAGGATTGCTTAAGGGAGCAAAGATTGCACCAGAAGATATGGTATCAATCATTAGAATCCAGCTGGAAGATGTAGCCGAAAGTTGGTGGAGTGCAGAGCACCCAGAGGAGTCTAATAGAGTAGTGACATGGAAAGAATTCAAAAGTAAGTTTGAAGGAAGATTATTCCCAGAGTCGGCTCAAATGGAATTAGAAAGAAGATTTATCGAACTAAAACAGGATAAATATACTGTGGATGAATATGCTGCAGAGTTCACCAGACTATGTAGATTTGCTCCTTATATGGTAGCTACAGAAAAGGCTAAAGTATCCAGGTTCCAACGAGGGTTAGAAAATAAACTTAAGGGCAAAGTTGCACCTTATAAATGCCAAACATATTCTAAGATAACGGAAGCTGCCCGAGATCAAGAAAGGATACAAAAAGACAGGCAAGTAACATAGGTTGGAGGTCAGAAGAGAAATTTTGAACCGGGTTCATCTTCTTCAAAAAACCAATGGTAAGGTTAGACAAAGTGACTACAACCGACAACAGCAAAAGGTGTGCCCATATGCAATTTTTGTAGGAAGCTAGGTTATTTGAGGAATCAATGCAGAAAATATAATGGATGGTGTTTAAGATGTGGAGCAACTGATCATCAAATTACTCAGTATCCCCAGATGTCTATGATAAGGCCTATAGAACCATATCAACCATTTGTACCAAGGCCTATGAATCTAGGGTTTAACCCAAGGCAGGTAGTTCAGGGAAATGTACCAAGACAAGTGTTAAATGCACCAAGGCCAATGCAGCAGGCAGCATCGGTGATGCAGACTATGGTACCTATAGGAAGTCAGTATAGGCCCCCACTACCTCCTCAAATGAAACAATTTCAACAAGCACAAAGACCACAACAAACTTATATTAGCAAGAAGAAGAAACATGGCCATGCATTCTTGATGGATACTAATGAGGCAGAATTGCCTGGAGAAGTTGTGACAGGTACTATATTAGTTTCATCTCATCCAGCAATAATGTTATTTGATTTAGGCGCTCTATATTCCTTTATATCTGCTGCATTTATATGTTTACATGAGATTGAAACTGAACCATTACATAAGAAATTAAGAATTTTAACGGGAAATGGGTTAGTGGAAGTCAACCATATCTGTAAAGCCTGTCCAATCAAAATTGGAGGTGAATCATTTCGAGTAAGACTTTTGGTTTTTCTAATGATCAATTATGATATAATCTTCGGAATGGACTGGTTGACATTAACAGTAGCTAATATAGATTGTAGTCAAGGAAGGGTTATATTTCAACTTCCAGGAAGAGAAGTGCGTGAATTTATTCGTGATCATAAGGAAGTTCAAACAGAGAAGATTGAAGAACTTAGACTGCATATTCGAGGAGTATTCCAAAATATTGAAGGAGAACAATTCCCGAGGATAGTATTTGAATTTAAGGATGTATTTCTTGATGAATTATCAGGATTACCACCAGACAGAATAATAGAGTTTACTCTAGATCTAGTTCCTGGAACACCACCAGTAGCAAAGAAAATGTATCCTATGAATAAAGAAGGATTCGCTGAGTTGAATAAACAAATTAAAGAACTGTTGGCTAAAAGATTTATTCAACCAAGTGTTTCACCTTGGGGAGCACTTGTTTTGTTTGTGAAGAAGAAAGATGGTACATTACGACTAGTCATTGATTATAGAGCATTGAATGAGGTGACTATCAAGAACAAATATCCATTACCAAGGATTGATGTGTTATTTGATCAACTTGGAGGAGCGCAAGTATTTTCAAAGATTGATCTGAGGTCGGGTTATCATCAAATAAAAGTAAAGAAAAAAGGTGTATTAAAAACTGCTTTTCGAACCCGATATAGGAATTACAAATTCTTAGTTATACCATTCGGATTAACTAATGCTCCTACAATATTCATGGTTCTTATGAATCGTATATTCTACCAATACTTGGACAAATTTGTCATAGTATTCATCGATGATATTTTGATATATTCCAAGAAAGAATGAGGAAGATCATGAAGAACATCTACGGACAAATTTGTCATAGTACTTCAAACTTTGAGATAGGAACAATTATATGAAAAGTTTAGCAAATGTGAATTTTGGCTAGACCGTATATCTTTTCTTAGCCATATCATCAACGGTGAAGGAATTTCAGTTGATCCAATGAAAGTAGAAGCAGTAAACTCATGGCCTGTACAAAAATCTTTAGTAGAAATCCGAAGCTTTCTGGCGTTAGCAGGATATTACAGAAGATTTGTAGAAAACTTTTCAAGGATTTTTGAACCTATAACCCGTTTGACATGGAAGGATGAAAAATTTATCTGGACAGACAAATGTCAGGCAGCATTTGAAGAGTTGAAAGAAAGACTTATTACATCACCTGTTCTAGCTTTACCAAATGGATCTGGAGGTTATGAAATTTATAGCGATGCTTCTGGTAAAGGCCTAGGTTTTGTAATAATGCAACATGGAAGGGTAATAGCATATGCCTCTCGTTAGTTGAAGCAGCATGAAAGCAATTATCCAACACATGATCTAGAACTTGCAGCAGTAGTATTTGCACTTAAATTATGGAGACACTACCTATATGGTGAAAGCGTTAAAGTCTATATATATATATATATATATATATATATATATATATATATATATATATATATATATATATAAGTTTGAAATATATATTCACTCAGAAAGAGTTGAATATGAGACAAAGAAGGTGGTTAGAGCTACTTAAAGACTTTGATATGGAACTGCAATATCATCCTGGCAAAACAAATAAAGTAACAGATACATTAAGTAGAAGACCTATGGCGTTCTTTATGAATACACCAAAAGAAATCCTTGATGATCTAAGATAGATGGGTATTGAAATTATATATCCAATAGCAGAAGGATCATTGGCTAACTTGCAAGTTCAGTCATCTTTAGTAGAGAGAATTAAAGCAACTCAACAAGAAGATACTAAATTACAAGAACTATGGAAGAAGACTGAAACAGGGCTTCAGACTGGGATAAGTAAATACCCTGATGGAATATTGAGGTTTGAACACAGATTATGTGTACCAAAATGAGACTTAAGAACAGAAGTTATGTCAAAGGCACATAATTCTTAATTTTCTATTCATCCAGGAAGTACAAAAATGTATAAAGATCTAAAACAAAATTTCTGGTGGCATGGAATGAAAAGAGAAGTTACAAGATTTGCATCAAAATGTCTAGTGTGTCAGCAAGTAAAGGCAGAGCACCAGAGGACTGCAGGACTTCTTCAGCCTTTACCTATACCAGAATGGAAATGGGACCATATTACTATGGACTTCATATCAGGACTTCCAAAGACAAAGAAGGCTAACAATACTATTTGGGTTATTGTGGATAGACTTAAAAAATCTGTTCGATTTTTACCATTTCGAGTGGGTCAATCAACCAAGATATTAGCTGATATGTATATGAAATAAATTGTTAGTCAGCATGGAGTACCTGCAAGCATAGTGTCAGACAGAGACTTTCGATTTACTTCAAAATTTTGGGGAAGCTTACAAGAAATTATCGATACACGTTTAAATTTTAGCTCAGCATATGTCACGACCCGCACCCGAATATTCGGGCACGAGTACATGGGCCACGCCCAGCCTACACCGCAGTATTGACAGTAGAACACTGTCAAGTACCAAATAAATATCTAATACATCTAGATGATCTATAACAACAATATGTACTCCAATCTTAAACATCTAAGAAGATAAGAATAAGAAGAGATAACAGTATCACTAGAACAACTAGAATCTACAAAATGATCATATGAGACAAGAATGTATCGGAGACAAAACAATAACAAAAACTAAATTAAACTACCAGGCTTAGAACTTGCAGAAGACAACTCACGGTGAAAGAATATCGAGATCTATCTCAGCTAGCATCATTATATAGTGATTCATGGCAGCGTGTGAGGCGGCTGGTCGGAGATACATCTTAGCTCACCGTCGAGGCGGTGGCCTGTGGGAGCAATCGACTGCTGCGATTGCCGCTACGTCGTGATGCCGCTGCTGTTCGCAGCACCTAGTCGTGCCCACTGCGGCTGCCGTACTGCTACGGTAGGGGAAGGCATGCGTGGTACACACAAGGCGGGGCACGAGGCTGCGCACGGGAGTTTCAGGTTCGGGATGACTAGGGAGGAGGAGAAAAATTTCTCGTAGGGGCAGCTGGTTCCTTTGGGAATGAGGAGAAGAATTTGAAGGAGAAAGGGATAAGGAAGGAGTTGATGGTGATAGAGTTATGGTGATATCGGCTGTAGCTAAGGAGGAGAGATATAATATAAAGTAGAAGAAGAAGAAGAGAAGGAAGAAGAAGTATGGAAGGTGGCTATTGTTGTGTGTTTAAGGAGAGGCGAAAAGAAATGAGTGGTTGGTTGTGGGTGTTGTTAGAGAGAGAGAGAGAGAGAGAAATATCCCTACAAAAGTAGAGAGAGGAAATAGTGTGGGATTAGGGCCGGCCACATAGGAGTGTGGGTGTGGGTTGCCATAATGAGATGAGTGGTTGGGAATAAGTAGGACTTTTGAATGAAGGTCTAGGATTGAGTGTGCTAGGTTAAGTAATATTTTAGAAGTATGATCAATAAAGTTGTCCATTGGATTTGAAAGTGTGTGGGCTTATGGTGTTTGGTGTTTTGTAGGGGGATAAGTGTGTTGGTATTCATGAGGGGATAACATAAAACTTAGTTTTGGTTCAAATGAGTCGGGTCGGGTCAAAATCAGGTTTGGTGGATAAATGGCATAATTTAGTCATTTATGATCACGGGTAAATAAGTAGCATGCGGGGGCTAAGTTTAATAGGACACAAGTATCATGTGTGTAGTAGGCTTAATATGGGCCGTGTCCATATTTTAGGTTGACAAGTTTGGGCCGAAAAGGTGTCCCCAATTCGAGTCAGAAATAAATGTTACTTCATGTGGGTGAATCAAGATTGTGTTTTATGTCAGGAAAGTTGTGTGATGGAAATGAAACACAAGATGGTGTATCTGAGTGGGACAAGAAGGTCACGGTGTAGGGTGTCTTGACTAGACCATGTATGTGAAGTTGGTTTTGAGAAAACAACTAGTCTTGTGCTCCTAAATTAAAAGTCGTGGCAATGTGCATATGATAATCATAAATAAAAGCGGAAATGGTCAAATGGCCTAAATTGATCCGAAAGTTGTACGATACAAATATAGTACAAGGGAACAAGTTTGAGTGAGACATGATATATTAAACTAAAGATAATCTTGTCTACTACAAACTCATGAAGGAAATTTCCAGAGATTGACATCTCTGACGCTCCACAAATCAAAGTCACGGAAAAGAACATTTAATTATTAAAAAATAATTAAATAAAAATATTTATTAAAAATAATTTATTTAGAAAATTTAAAATAAACCATAAAATTCAGGGGGCTCACATCCTACCCACCTTATAAGAATTTTATCCTCGAAATTAAAAATCATCCAATAGGTCAAGCTAAGCATGTAGCCGATAAGGCTACAGTACTCAATCTGTTACCTTTGTGATCATCTATTCTGTTTCTCTCTACAATTATTTTGGTTCAGGTTCAACAAGTTTCTTTCATTATAAACTATGTCATTTACCCTCTAAAATCTTTCTTAATGGTTTCTAAGTCTACTACAGTCAGTCACTCATATCTGTCCTATAAGCTTAACCTAATCAACCTCTAGGAAAAAATCACTTATCACAATCACACAATATATTATAGTTATACTATGGAATCCATTAACGAGGTTGTCTATTAAATAGAAGGTAGCAAGAGCCAAAGACTGGGTCGAGCAATCCATATCAATATTCAAACAAGTTAAGGGTCAAGCAAGGCAGGAAAGATTGTCGAAATATCTCCAAGAACGGTACGAGGCCAAACGAGATGCATAGGATGCAGTCGAAGTAAAACTCGAGAACCATATACCTCCGTAATTATGTCACATACAGTTACTATCGCGCTATAATGTGCATCTGGCTGCGATTAACTTTCTTGTTTCATAATACGAAGGATGGCTGTAGTGCACAGCTGCCACGCTAGATAATATAGGTTTCTGAACTTATCCTGGCTAAATCCATAAAATATTTCCAAACTAACTTTTTGCAAAATAAAGGAGAAGATGTCAGTCAAAATGCATAAGGAGTGGTTCAAGTAGATTTCGAGAAACATATTTAACTATGATGTCGTTATCTGAAGTCATGCCTCGCTAGTATTTCTCTGGCTACAAACTCCCAATTCTGTAATACAAGGATAAATATACTTTTTTGAACTTTTCTTTAGACTAATCCATAAGGCATTTCTAACAATTATGAAAAAGAAACGAGAATAATTACTCGAGGGGTCCACTGGAAAGAGTTTAGTCAAATCATAGAAAAGATGGAACACGAAAGCAATCACGTCGAGAAAAGATAATATGAGAGCAATCATGCTAGAGAGTCCTGAGAACCTATAATCCTAGTTGTGGCTGTAGATAGGACAGATTTAATCAAGGCGGGGAAGAATGATGATAAGAATTTGTTCTTGCTCATCTGGTCATAACGAAGTGAACCGATTTAAGATATGATCTGATAGCCATACACGTCTTCATGAAATCATGTTGCCAGAATTTTTGCCATGCCAGTAAGCATAGCTGCAATAAACGATAGAGTCCATAACTAAAGTATACACCATAAAATCATGTTATCTAGAATTCTCACCATGCCAACCGGTATGGCTGCAAGAAATTCTAAATTCCATAACTAGGATAAGTATATTCAGAATCAGGCTCTATGTCCTTGTCATGCTAGCTAGTATGAATGCGATAAATTCTAAACTCCATAAATAAAGCAGACATTTACCTTACTGCATCATCAAATATGTTATCAGGATATACCTTAATTTAATCCATAAATTTTTATCTAAATACAAAAATTAAAGTCAACAACGAACATCAAGATTCCAAATTCAACAACGAATCAAGGATAAGTAAATGGAAACATGCGAAACAGATTCTGAGGTAGGATTTAGAGAGAGATTCTCAAGGGTTGTACCAAAGATATTATCTAGGTCAAAATTCAAAATTCCTGAAATATATTCTAAAACAAATCTCAACCTAAATGGTATATAAGTTCAACTTCTAGTTTTTAGCTCTATCTGGGTCCATAAAACTTATCTTCATGCAAGAATAGGGTTCGACAACAGACAGGTGTTTCAAAAATCAAGATAAGCAAAAACAAATAAAAATAAACTCAATATAGTTTCAAAGTAAGATTCTCAGGGGTCATCCCTGGAATCTATTAAGAAATCCTAATATGTGATTAGGTACCAAAATCCTAAAATATACCATGATTCAAATCCAATCCTAGGGCAGGCTCGCAGTAGTACGACTAAGCCTAAGTACTAATACGACTTTGCATTAGTTGCAAAGACTGACCTGCATGGGCCACCATAAAATGTGTCACAACCCGCACCCGGATATTTGGTTATGAGTACATGGGCCACGCCCAGCCTATGCCGCAGTATCGGCGATAGAATGCTGTCAAGTACCCAATAAATATCTACTATATCTAGATGATCTATAACAACAATATGTACTCCAATCACAAACATCTAAGAAGATATGAATAAGAAGAGATAACAGTATCACTAGAACAACTAGAATATACAAAATGATCATATGAGACAAGAATGTATCAGAGAGAAAACAATAACAAAAACTAAATTAAACTACCAGGCCTAGAACTCCCGGGAGACAACTCACAGTGAAAGAATATCGAGATCCGTCTCAGCTAATATCATCATGTAGTCCAATAATATGGGGCATAACAATTCCTAAAATTTGTCAATGTATCCAGTCAGGATGGAAACGAGTACATTAACTAACAACAGTTCCAATGAAATGACAAATACTATAAGAGACAGTTATAATGGAATACAGGATGAAATATCAAAACTGAAAGTAAAATAGTACAAGTGAACTGAATATCATGTCATGGTGTGAAATACTGGAATGTAAAGCAGTACAGGAACATCTGATGTACAATATAAAATATAAATAGTGCCTTAAGATATTAGAGCGTTACGTGATCGGCTTGGGTCAAGATCAGGTTCTTCCATTTGACCGGCTTTGCACAAGAACAAGTACAGGTAAACCTGGAGATCAAGCCAACTAAAATGGAAAGCTATTATTCCAGTAGTATCAAGTCAGGCTACACCCTACGTGTGGTGAGGGTGGAGTTATGCACAAGTAGTAACAAGAGGGGGTATTGATCACATAATCTCTAATTACTCTCCATCCCCGAGTAGTGTAATGGATCCAACCATAGCATGTTACGATATGGGATTCTCTAAGAGGGTAGCAAATCCCCTTAGGAATCAGTTTCTATATAAGGACAATAGTAAACGAGACATGTACCAGTATACCAGGTAAACCATGAGTAACATCTCATGACGGGATCCAACGTATACTTTTTTATTTTATTTTTTTGATCAAACCCCCTCTATTTATTAATTAAGGCTCAAAATGCCGAAGCCTGAAACGTATACAAGGCTCAAAAAGAAGACGCCAATACAAGTACACCACCAAAAGAAAAAGGAAGGAAACAACACAGACGACCAGAGTTAGGGGTGGAGCGAGGACAAGAATGCGCTCGGGCTATGGGAGCACAGGGTGCTCCGTTTACGGCATTGGCGGAAGACTTCCCAAATGAGCTGGTCGCAGAGAAAAGGTGACCTTTGTATCTCGCTTTGTTGCGATTCTTCCAAATGACCCACGTGACGGCCGCTGCGACGATCTGGTGTCCATGGAGGGCATTACCCCAAGAGGCCACTGGATCGTGGAAGCGTCCGCCACTCGGATCGATACTGAAGTGTTGGTTAAGGGTCCTCCATATACCTCTAGACAGGTTCTCCTGACAGAAGATGTGATTAATAGTCTCCATCTGGTGGTCTGAACAGCAATTGCAGGCTGATGCTAAGCTGATCCCGATGGTGTTGAGGATATCGTCAGTAGGAAATTTCTTTCTAATGGCTCACCACATGAGGAAGGACCACTTCTTAGGGATGCAGGTGTGCCAATAGTGAGCAGTGATATGATGTGTCTGGCCAATCCCATGGAAAGCGGATCTAGCCGACCTTACTAAAAATGCTCCAGATGCCTCGAGCGTCCACCTCAATGCATCGGCCACTCGTCCGATTCTTAGACCACTTTGACGGACGCTATTCTCCATTTCGGTGCCTTCCCATTCACGCATCTTATCCCAGTCCCAGTCGTCAGTAATGTGGTTCCATATGTCCTTGATCCTACAGTCTTTCGAGATTTTCGTGAGACTAGGGATCAAGCTATCCCCTGACCGTCTCTCCCGGAATGGATTTGACTCGCCTGTGCCCAGTTGTAGTAATATAGCATGCTCGGCAAGGTCACGCCCGATTAGGATACAATGCCAAGCCACTGAAGATCTGCTGTTGGATGTGGCCTCTAAAGGGTGGATGTGCTTAAAGTACCTGGCTTTCATAAACCTGGTCCATAAATTCTTGCTCGTACGAAGAAGCTACCACAATTTCATCGAGAAAGCCTTAACGATGTGAGTGAGTTTGGTAAATCCCAGACCCCCTTCCTCAGTCGAAAGAGCCGTGGAGTCCCAACTCGCCCAATGATGCTTATCATGGCTGTTGCTATGCCCCTAGAAGAAGGTACAAAAGATCTGCTCTATCGAAGTAAGAACCTTCAAAGGCGGGGGCATGCGGCTAGAGTATGGATTGGTATGGAGGTGAGCACATGTTTGATAAGGATCATCTTACCTCCTGGGAATAAAGTGGCATTGTGCCACCCTTCAACGTATACTAGTCTATGTATCCTCTTATCGAGAATCAAGTAAAATACTACATCTGAATCGGATATAATAGATATCAAAGCAGTGAAAACTATTAGAGGATGTACTCGCCTCAAATTTAGTTGGAAGTCGACGTGTATGACACGAACTTATCGACATGATTAGGTATGATGCTAAGCTCCACAAGATGGTCTCAAACGATAGCCCAGGCGGTTCCATTGAGTCCATAATTGTCCAAATAGCCTAGTTTGATATATAAACGTACAGAATCATGATTTGACATGATAATCGAGAGGAGAAATAGGAAATGAATATAATATTTATGACTTACGATTTAAGGGAAAATAATAACTATAAATACATATCTATCTACCAATCATTTATAATATTTAGAAACTATAACTTTATTTATAAAATATTATTAGGTAATACTAGAAACTCAAAATCATTTAGAGTTTTACAAAGCCATTATATATATATATATATATATATATATATATATATATATATATATATATATATATATATATAAAATATATATATATATATATATATATATATATATATATACAAAAAAATATATATATATATATATATACATATATATAAAAGCTAATAATATGAATTGCAAGTTGTAGATTAGAATATCAAGTTGCACCTCGTTATTCGCACATCGAAACCTACGACACCTAAATCGAGACAAGATGATCAACCGTAAGGTTAACAATCTTATCATAGCGATCCATATGGTCATCTTGTCAATTTCATCGATATGAGATCACTGGAATCGACCCACCTCAGTTTCGTTGCACGAAATTCAAAATACGAATATAATAAGAATTAATTATAACTAATAGTGATACATAAAGAAAATATCTACAGACGTTGTCGGATGATGAAACAAACATCACCAACGTGTCCAGAATGGTCAAATTAGCTAGGATAGCCTACCCTTAAGTCCAATTTGAACAAAGGGGTAAAATGATAATTTCGGGTCAAAATGATGTCCGTGTTGGACACACTTTGCACCAAAAAATGTGTCAGGATATAAATCTACTAAACCTAAAAAATTATATGTCTACGATTCCAGAATGATACGAACCCAACGGTATATCCAGAATCGGATTCCGATGAGCCGATCTCAAAATTGTCTGTTGACTCAGACCGTGGGGCCCACATTTTACGAAATGCGTGCGATGGCCCACGTCCTCCAAATCTGGCAAACGTTATATGAATTTATGCCAGAACGATGCCACGAGTCTTGTCACGACCCGCACCCAGTATTTGGGCATGAGCCCTGGGTACGTCCAGCCTACGCCGCAGTGTCGGCGGTAGAACGCTGTCTAGTCATCTCCACAATTTATCAAATACAACCACGCAGTTTATAGATTCCCACAAAAGATCAAGTTTGCATATTAATCTCAACAGGAAATTATAAACACAATATCTAAGTGAAAGAGACAAACTGATAACTGAAAAGTAGAGACCAAAAATGATAAAAGGAATGATCACCATATAATCAAAATGTACTAAAAGGAATCCACTACTCAACCCTCATAATCCATAAATAAAAAAAATACAATAAAAGAGTTTCTGCGAGCGACTCATGCTCTATAAATCTGCTGTCTAGCTAAAAATCTCCTGCGGAGGATAGCCCCGCATCCAAGTCCTTCTGCATGCTCAGTTTAGGATCCACGGTATGCTCGTAGTAAGTGGAACAGAACTCCTCTAACTCATCACCTAAAATGTTGGTTATCCAGTCAGGATTGGAACAAGTACACATACGACCACTAGCCGAGCTCCAACAGAGTCAAAAACATGCATGCAACATATAAGAATGAAACTAGGAAGTAACTAGCATCATGGTACAAGAGAAAATACAAGTAAACTCTATCAATAAGAAATATCTACTAGAAAACGAATAAGTAGATCATGGTGACATGGTAAGTGACAAGCAATAAGGAATGACTGAAATAAAACTATCTACGTGAGTTGAAATATCATGTTCGACATGTGAACGGCTAAGGGGTAAATCCGGCATCTACACGTGTCGTGTGCAGATGCTATTGTTCATGAATAGACATCATGGGGATAGAATGGGTAGTCCACACGTCTACTAAGATATTTCCCCGCCCAGCTAGTACTCATGGAATTAATTGCAGTGAGAAATATATGTAAAGGACAGTCAATGGTACTATAATTCCATGAAACTAGTAATCGTGTGACAATCGTGTCAACAAGCAGCAAGACATATGTGAGACATGTAAAGAAACTATCAAAGATGGTAACAATCAGTATATGTACTTGCCTGTCGTCTCTGTAGAAGCATGGAAAATATCAGAGTAATGGTCCATGCGGCTCTTGGAAGAAGCCCATGCGGCTCATACAGGAGCTGCCTTATGCGATTCAAAGAAGACTCTCAGTCTCATGCGACTCGGGAGTGTATGCGGTTCAGCAGGAATATGCGGCCCGATCGACGCCACATCCCCCCTTGGGATCCTCCCCTACAGCTGGCCATTTGAGTAGTGGCCTCATTCAATGCCCTGACGCGATTCGACGACTGTGACGGCTCTGACATAAAGCGTCATAATGGTTCTGCCATAATGACAGACTCTTCGGGAAAAGAAGAAAATCTCTGACCCGATCCGACAGCAGTCCTAGATTGCCACGTGGCACGTCTCATGCGGCTTAAATGAGAATAGCTTCATGCGGCTCACTAAGAAGTCACCCTATATGGCCAGCAGAAATCAGCCATATGCGGCCCACCGAGAGCCCAGTCCCTGCGGCTCAATACAACGCTAGCTTATGCGGCTCGTAGAGATTATGCATACGCAGCTCATTGAGAGTTCATCCCCTGCGGCTCAATAAGGCGTTGTCCTATGCGGCTCATGAAGATTACCTCCCTGCGGTTCAAGTCTTGCCTATCCCATGCGGCTCTGGTAGGACCCACAATTAAAACACGTGGCATCGGATCAATCAAGGATTTAACCGAATCCCAACAAGTATATTTGATATCATCATCATAATTACTGAGATCAGGGCATATCATTTATCATCAAGCCAATGGGACACGTGGCGAGCAACCGGACATTGGTATAATCAATCATGAAGATTTAAAGCAGTTAACATTAATTGCTCACAAGATTCGGTGCTATCCGCATTAATGGCCTAGATTCAGTGTAATCACGATCAAGGGTTCAGATAGATTGAAGGAGCGCCGACATTCCAAACAAATGATCATTAGCAAACCCTAATGATCATACCCCACTCTTATAAATAGCCAGCGTCATTTTTTTGCAGATAGACCGGCAACAAAAAAGAATAAAAAAATACAGAGTCAGAGAGAAAATACACAGAGAGAGAGAGAAGCCAGGAGAGCAACAGAGGAACAAAAAGAGCACTTCTTCGTCCACGCCAACCATCTTTTCACAAGGAGCCAAGGCTGCATACCGATCGTCCAAGGAGTAAGGCAGGGCTGCCGTTGCCTTCCCGAGCCTCTATCGTCACCCTCCAGAATCTAAAATAAACAATTGTACTTAGATTGCTGTACCTAGGTTTTCGTCCCTAGGCTTTCTTTGTACAAGCGAGTTTGTGTTGTGAGTCTAAGTTCAGTCCTCCGATAATTGTTCTGTACTTTTACAATCAATGGCAAATACGATGGCGACTCTGTTGGGGACTAACTTCTCTACGGCTGAGGAGTTGGTGACGCAATCGGATGCAGCCAAGCTTGGCTCCACGCAACAAAAGATGGTCGTCCGCTTCGACCAACAAGCGTTTGAAGAGATGCTCTCCGAAGGAAGCGCTGGCCCGGTCCAGAAGCGCACCCGCACGACAAAGGCTCGCAGGAAGTGGAGGCCAAAATCATTTGCTCCTCCCCAAGCCCCCGACGGTATACCCTCTGTTGCTCAAAACGGCGAGAAGGACTCTTCTGCGGCCCCACTTCAGACCGTAGACAACTCTGCTGTCCCCAAGTCCGGCAGAAGAAAACACTATGATGCTGGACTTGCAGGGGCAAAGAGAAACTCTACGCAAACTGAGCCGTATACGGGTGCAAGCCGAGTAAAAAAGGCTCATGCGGCCACATCCGCTAGCCGCATGGACAAAGCCCATGCGGCCACAGTCGCTAGCTGCAAGAAGAAAAATCATGCAGTCACATCTGGCAGCCGCATAGTTTATGCAGCTACAGTCCCCAATCACATGGATGAAACACATGAGGCTACAAGAGTCAGTCGCTTGCAGAAATCCCATACGGCCACTATTGCCAACCGCATGCGGCCAGCCTACACGGTCGTGACTCCTAGCCGCCCAAAAATAACTCATCCAACAGCAAAAGACGACCGCATGCAGACAGCCTGCACGGTACCCAACTCTAGCCGCATAACGTCCGTTCCACGCTTCTCTCGATCGGTCTTCGACCGTCTCTCATACGGTCCCGACCCTGATGATTCTCTGTATGATAAACCAGACTCTGTGGCATTCAACTTGGACTCCTCCTATTATGCACCCACAAGTGCTAGAAGAAGGAAGTCTAGGACAGCGCGGGCTCATCAAGCCCAGTCAGCTGTCCCAACCTCTGACTATCGGAGCGTCCCGTTGACTATCACACGGGCCTCGAATGGAAAGTTGTATACAACCGCTCCAGTCCAGCCCCCTGCGACAGACAGACAGAGTGGTTCCTCTGACCTGCGGGAGACGATCCTCCACAAATGCAAGGAAAGAAAAGGAGTGTCGGTGTGCAAAGAGTCCTCGCTTGGACATCGTTGTACCCAAATCATCGTCAATTGCTGCTGCAACAACGTGGCAATGACGGAAGCTCGGCCATCCGTCTTCCAAAGGCTACAACACCCGAACTCAGGAGATGAGGCACCTCCTGTTGTCTCCTGCAATTCTGCTCAAAAAGTCCCCGCCGAAGAGAGAAGGAAGAAAACAAGTATCTCCAGTCCGAAGATATCAACCGCTACAACTAAGAAACTGTCGTCTAAACGGTTGTCCTCTACTGGTGTATTCCAACACACCCGTTCAAAGACGAAATTTACCGTGATGGGAGATTCATCATCCACATCGCAGGGGATTGAAAGAGCTGGGGGTAGCACTCCTCCGAACATCCGCAACAATCCGATGTTCCAAGAAACCGAGTCCACACAAACAACTCTTCCATCAGGAGCAACGGACGCTGATGTCCCCGAGGACATCCGTAACTCTCAAGACAAAGCAAGCTCGGAAGCTAGGGATACCATTCCCTCCGAGTCCGAGCCCGAAGAGAACATTCCCACCTATCTCGATGACTTATCGGTGCATGGGTACGACTCAGAGGGCACATCCTCCACCGTTCCTTCCATCACTCCTCACGTAAGAACGGTGTTCATGACGGACAGCGATCAAGGTGGTTCCAGTGATCGCCAGCGCATTGACAGTCTCGAAGCCATATTACTTGCTTTAGTCAAGTCTGTAGACGAGATTAAAGCGGCCCTGCCCACGCTACAAGGAGGAGCGCAGGGTCAAACAAACACGGGCCCCACGGTCAATGTAGATTCGAATTCAGCGGCACCAAACCCGGGCAATAATCCTCCCGAAATAATAGCCCCTGTCGCGACAGATGAGACCCGAGAAGTAAGAAGAGAGGTCCAGGAGCTCCGTGCCATGTTTCATGCCCGAGAAAATGCTCAAGATCTCAGAAGACGGCAACCATACCCTGCTGAGTGGAGGGATGTTCCATTCCCACCAAGATATAAGCCGTTCAACATCAACCCGTATGATGGCAAAACCTCAGCAAGTCGGTACATCACTTACTTTGAGGTCACCACTGACCATCTGCCCCATGAAGATGCGATCCTCATACGGTTATTCATTGGAGCATTGGAATGAGTCGCCTTTGATTGGTACCGCAATCTACCGGACAACTGCATCCATTCCTTTGCCAGCTTCAAGCGCATGTTCTTGGAACGATTCTATGAAGTAGGACAAGACGTCACTATGTCCACTCTCATGGACATCGTCCAAGGGGAGAAGGAGCTAACAAGGAACTACATTGAGCGGCTCCGCCAGACCGCCATGAAGCTGCCTTCCGGAAACCCGGATTCTTCTTTGATTGAAATCTGCCAAAAAAGACTGCTTCCAACGATCAGTCTCTGGATGGACGAGAGTCAATTCAAAGATTGGAAGGCGTTCATCATCAGTGCCACAAGCGCTGAAGAACGACTGAAGAAGGCCCGCCAACTGGGGTTGCACATCTCAGAAGGAGAAAACAAGGGCAAGCGTCTCAACAACGATAATGGGGGTAACCCCTCCAACAATCGGGACAGTAAGGGAAAACAGGCTATGGTGGCCGACACAGCCCAAAAGCCCGAGCTACAGCCAGCAGACAAGCAATGGCCTCAGATCACTTACTCTTTCGAAGACGGCCACGTCAAGCCTATCTTAGACATGCTCATACAAGAAGGTAGAATTCAGCTTCCTCCACCAAGAAGGGAGCCTCGGCCGGCTGATTTGGAGAACCCGAAGTTCTGCCATTACCACCGTTATGTACACCACGCTACACATGACTGCTACCAACTAAAACGGTACATCCAAAGCCTCATCGATTCGAACGCCCTGGCCATCGACTTCGAAGAGGTAACCGTAGCAGCCAATATGGTGTCCGTACAATTCGGCAACTTCCCTCCGACGGAGACTCAAGACGGGGTAATCCCCGTTCCTCTCGCGACAATGGAGATTACCAATCTTCCTCCGCCCCGAGAACAAGCTGCTGGTCTAGTACCTCTCACCACCTCACGAGGAGAGGTCATGTGGGTCCATCCAGACTTGGTGTCAGAAGTAACTCGGCCCACACCATCTTCTACCAACAAAAAGAGTAGAAAAATCAGGTCCTACCGCACAATTTTAGCAGACAACGAGGAAGCTACAGCCGTCGTCACGCGGTCCAGAGCGCAAACCCAACCTGTGGTTGACAGTCCAGCTGAAAATCATCAACCCACTACAACTGATGCTCCGGGACCGGCTCAGCCTTCGACGACCGACAAGCCTAGGCCGAAGGAGACTTGCATCGACAAATCTCTCCGAAAGGACGCAGCTCAAGGGCTAGAGAGGCCCTACAACTTTGACATCTTAGCACAATTGGCTAACACTCCGGCCAAATTGTCATTATACGAACTCCTAAGGCTCTCCAAGGACGTTCGTATTGCATTGAGTGAAGCACTCCAAAATGTCGATGCCTATCTCGCTCAATCCAACCTCACTGGGGAGGACTCACCCGTGGATCTCCAAGATAGTGCCTGCACGGGAGCAATGCCTAACATCGTCTTCACTCCGCAGGACATGCTCATCAAAATCAACCTACATGATCGCCCACTATACTACACGGGATACATCGGCGACGTGAAGGTGGATCGGATACACATTGATCCTGGCTCTTCCATAAGCATCATCCTGAAGGGCCTGCTACATCATCTTCGTATCCCAATGCATCGCCTAACACCTACAAGTACCGCCATCAGCGGTTTTAATTCGGGCAGGAGCTACCCTATTGGGAAGATTCGTCTGAAGTGTCAAATGGGCGACCTCCAATCCGAAGTCACCTGCTATGTCATAGATGCAGACACTTCTTACAACATCCTTTTGGGGCGCCCATGGATACACGATTATATGATCGTGCCTTCCATGCTACACCAGTGCTTCATATATGTCGACAAATACGGCTTCGTGAAGACAGAGTTTGCTGATATCGATCCCTTCAAAGGGGTCGAATCTTACTACTCGGACTCCTGTTTATACGAAAAGTCGAAGAAGCACCTTGATGAAGGGGATGCACAAACTCATACTGAGACAGCCATTGGATCAGAAGGACCCCTGACGATCCACCTCCAAGCTCGCAAACCAGACAAGTCCGTACCTCTCACCGCCACTCTGCGGAAGGACGCGATCAGCCTCTCGGCGCAAGAGGGGCAGATGATAATCCGGCTGCCAAGGTCCGGCCAAGTGCCGAGACCCGCAACGGGGCCACTAACAATCCGACTGCTAAGAGCCAGTCAACCACAAACAGGGAAGCTCAACCCCTCAGACAGGCCACTGACAATACGCCTTCCCAAGAAAGGTTGTCGCCTCGACGCAAGGTCTGACACTTCCAGCGAACCAGCCACTCTTCGCCTCACATCAGATACCAAACTGGGGTTCACCAGTCTGCCGACAACTCCACGCTATGCTCCATCAACTGAACCACTGACAATCAAGCTTCCCAGGTCGTCCTCTCAGTCTTCGTTCACACAGAGGATAGCCGAAGAGGAACCGGAGCTAGCCAAGTATGTGGCTGCCCACACTGATGTCCCTTCCGCTGATGATGTAATCCTCCTAGAAAAGATACCTTACTTCATCAATAAAGGGTTATCTTTGAACTACACCGAGCTTAATAAGCTATGTATCATGTACGCTATGGAACACGGTATAGGCACTCACCTACACACACAAGTGACAAATGTGTACACCGCAATTCGGCTTACTCCAATAGAAGACGCTTACCGAATAATCGAGAAAGGAGATCATCCGATCATCTTCGGCCGGACGAACAACCCGCATCCCCTCACCATAGAAGAAGTCGACCTCGGATCAGATGATGGGAGACTGCCTCTGTATCTCTATAGCCCTCAATCCAAATATCTCATGCAGAAACAGGGATATGATCTGGAGACGACGCCAGGATTGAACTACGGCACTGGGCGATGATTATCTTTGAAGCCGCCAGTCCCGGCGGGCAAACCACGGAACTACTATAACAAAACTCGATGCGGGTTAGGGTATGTAACGCCTGAAAGTTCAGATGAGGAATGCGACTGGCAGTCACATTCAACCGGATCACCGACTTCTGACTCAGATACCAGCATCAGATATGTGTTCAGACAAGTCATGTCAGTCAACATGGCATTCGTCGACGCTTACGAGGAAGACGAAGACATCCCCGAAATCCTCGAGCTAGAGCCGTGGGCCCAGCAATTAGACGCACAATGGGAAAAGCGGTTCGAACTGAGAGAACCTCCTACAGAAGATGAGGTCATACAAGTAGATCTCGGCAGCGAATCTTCTCCAAAACCGATCTTTATCAGTAAAAGCCTCACCGACGAAGAACGGGAGTCGCTGTTAGAACTTGTCAGAGAGTACATTGATGTGTTCGCCTGGAGCTATGAAGACATGCAAGGGTTAAATCCTGACATCGCTCTTCACAAACTTAACGTTCGACCAGACGCAAAGCCGGTCAAGCAACAGCAGCGACGCTTCCGTCCAGGCATCATGGATGCAATCGAAGCTGAAGTCAACAAATTGATAGCCAGCGGTTTCATTCGTGAGGAGCAACATCCCGAATGGGTCACCAATATAGTACCCGTCCTCAAGAAGAATGGGAAGATTCGAATCTGCATCTACTTCTGCAACCTGAATGAGGCATGCCCCAAAGATGAATTTCCCTTTCCTATCACAGACATCATGATCGACAACACCTGCGGCTTCGAACGCATGTCATTCATGGATGGCTTTTCGGGGTACAATCAGATCAAAATGTCTCCTGACGACGAAAAGCATACATCATTCCAAACACCGATCGGCACGTACTACTACACAGTCATGCCCTTCGGTTTAAAGAATGATGGCGCCACATATCAAAGAGCTATGAGCATCATCTTCAGAGACCACTTACGCAAGACGGTGGAGTGCTATGTTGATGATATAGCCGTCAAGAGCCGTAGCAAAGGAGACCATCTGCAGGATCTAAGGACGGTGTTCGACCTAATGCGAACGCATAATTTGAAAATAAACCCTACGAAGTCCTTCCTGGGCGTATCCAGCGGGAAGTTCTTAGGCTTCATCATCACTGCAAAGGGCATCCATGTAGACCCCGAGAAGACAAAAGCAATCATGGAGATGGGTCCCCCGAGAAATCTCCGCAAACTCAGAGGCCTTCAAGGGAGGTTAGCTTACATCAGAAGGTTCATTTCCAACCTCTCCGGGCGATGCCGACCATTCACGCACCTCATGAAGAAAGGAGTCTCATTCGTATGGGACGAGGAATTCCAGCATACTTTCGATAGCATCAAAGAATATCTGTCAAATCCTCCGGTCATGGTAGCCCCAGTCCCTATAAAACCATTTCTGCTCTATGTACGAGCAATGGAACACTCCTCGGTGCTCTGCTAGCACAGAATAACGATACAGGCCATGAACATGCCATATATTACCTCAGCCGAATGATGATTGGGCCAGAGCATCGATATACCGCTGTGGAGAAGGAATGCCTCGCCCTGGTGTTCGCCATTCAGAAAATGCGACACTATGTCGCCGGACAAACGATACATGTGGTCTCACGAGTCAACCCTCTAAGGGTCCTCATGACTAAACCAGGGGCACTCAGCTTTCGACTCGCTACATGGGCAATATTGCTATCCCCTTATCATATGATCTTCGTCCCCCAAAAGGCAGTCAAAGGTCAAGCCCTGGCAGATTTCTTGGCAGCCCACCCAGGCTCGGAGTTCTCCAGGATATACGAAGAGATCCCAGATGAGGTCGTCGACTCGCATACAACCTCTCACGAAAATATATGGCGAATGTTCTTCGACGGTGCTTCAGGACCGGACCTAAAGGCAATGTAGTCGTCGGAGTCGGGGTAGTGTTAATCTCTCCTTCCGGATTGGTGATTAACCGTGCTTATTCCCTCACTGAACCCTGCTCTAACAATGTGGCCGAGTACAACGCTCTGGTCATTGGCCCCCAACTTGCAAGAGAGCTGGGGGTATAATACCTTGAAGCATACGGCGATTCCTAACTAATCGTCAATCAGATTCGGGGTTCGTACGAGGTCCGCCATGAAGACATGATCCCTTATCATCAAATAGCGATCAATATCATCTCGGCATTTGAGGGGTTCTTCATCGAGCACGTACCCAGACTCCGAAATATTGAAGCCGATGTCCTAGCTGGTCTCGTCGCTTCCCTAGCTGTTCCGAATTATGATCGACAATCAGTGGATGTGATAGGCCACGAACTGGTCTGTTCCAAAAACAATGTGCAATTCGTGGTGAGTTATTTCGCACAGACGATCGATGATGCCCCAGATTGGAGACAACCATTCATCGACTTCATCGTCTACGACATCCTGCCCGAGAACCCAAAGGAAGCCACTTCCATCAGAAGGCGTTCTCTCAGATTCTTCTACGATACAGAGACGAAAATGCTGTATCGCTGTTCCTACGACGGATTATTGCTTCGGTGTCTGTCAAACATAGAAGCCAAAGAAGCCGTACGAGAAGCCCATGACGGTGTCTACGGGGCCCACCAGCCCGGCCTGAAACTGCAAGATCGCCTTCGCCGAATGGGCTACTATTGGCCCACAATGGTGGCAGATGCGATAGACTATGCTAGAAAGTGCAAAGCCTGCCAAGTCCACGCGGACTTCATTCACCAACCATCCGAATTTTTATATCCGACGGTGGCATCCTGGCCATTCGAAGCATGGGGAATGGACATCATTGGTCCAATCACCCCACATTTCTCCTGAGGACATCATTTCATACTTGCGATCACGGATTACTTCTCCAAATGGGCGAAAGTTGTCCCACTTGCAGAAGTTAAGACTTCAAACGTGATCAGCTTCCTTAAACACCACGTCATCTACCGCTTTAGACTGCCCCGAAGGATCATCCATGATAATGGTCCGCAGTTTGCAAGCCACGCATTCTATCAGTTTTGCGATAAATACCGTATTCAGAATATCGCCTCGACACCGTACAACCCGGCAGCAAATGGGTTGGCAGAGGCATTCAACAAAACAATTATTAGACTTCTCAAGAAGTTTGTCTCCTCCAACAAACGTGACTGGAACGAGAAGCTAGGCGAGTGCTTATGGGCTTATCGCACCACGGTCCGAACAGCCACCGAAAATACACCATTCTCCCTGTATACGGGAGTGAGGCAGTCCTCCCCTTGGTGACACAGATCCCCTCACTACGTGTCGCCCTCACACATCAATTGACAACCGATGATAACTACCGACGTCAGTTGCAAGAGTTAGAGGCCTTAGATGAAAAGCGCCTCCTAGCTCAGCAAAGGATCGAGCTATACCAAGCACGTATCTCAGGAGCCTTCAACAATAAGGTTAAAATTAGAATATTCCAGGTAGGCGATCTCGTCTTGGCAGTCCGGAGGCCAATGGTCATAACTCACAAGACCGCCGGCAAGTTCCAGCCAAAGTGGGAGGGCCCATTTATCATTGAGACGGTATTCTCCAACGGTGCTTACCGCCTTGCAAAGCAAAACTGGGACTTGCTCATGCTGCCCGTCAACGGCAAGTTCTTGAAGAAATATTATGTCTAAATGACATTCGCTACAAGGTCTTCGAGTCACGTACCCGCTGGTACCACTGAACTTACATCCTCAACATTTCAAGATTATCGAGTCATGTACCCGCTGGTACCACTGAACTCTCACCCTCAGCACTTCAGATTATCGAGTCACGTACCCGCTGGTACCACTGAACTCACACCCTCAGCATTTCAGATTATCGAGTCATGTACCTGCTGGTGCCCCTGAACTCACCCCCACATTCCTTTCAGATTATCGAGTCATGTACCCGTTGGTGCCGCTGGACTCACACTTTCTCAATATTCTAAATTACTGAGTTATGTACCCGCTGGTGCCTCTGAACTCACATTCCGGTCACTCTTTCAGATAGTAAGTCATGTATGATTATACCTCTGAACTTTCTTCCCGGAAGAGATCCTCCCTCATGATCCAATACCCGCACTCCCAGTGCACAAAAAGGGTAATCGATCCACAAAATTTCGAAAACGGACATGTCCTCATTACCTCTGAGTCGTTTTCACTTCCACCAAAAACAAACCGCCCCTCACATAGAACTTCCATGTTCTCCTACCTCTGAGTCATTCTATGTACCCCCTCTTCATTGAGCCCACTCCTGCCATGTCATCATTACCTCTGAGTGGGAAGGCTCCGTCGAAGAAACCTTCATGCTTGCCATGTCCACATTACCTCTGAGCAAGTATGTCGGTCTCCTTTCGACCTATTATCTGTACCCACAACCGGAGTACGACAAGGATAATAGGTCCACAAATGTCCACTGTTGACCACAAATATCTTTCGTGAAACCTCTCCTGCCATGTCCTCATTACCTCTGAGCAGGAAGATTCTACGGTAAAACCCTCATGCTTGCCATGTCCTCATAACCTCTGAGCAAATATGTTGGTTTTCCTTTCACCCTATTATCTGTATCCCGAACCAGGGTATGCCAAGGATAATAGGTCCACAAATATTCCTTTGCTAAGCTTCTTAGCATAAATCCACCACCCCACCATGCCCCGGGAGCCCAGCTGCTCTACGGCATTCTCTTTTTCCAACACCGAGAACGTCCATTGTTCTGGACATCCTGTCCAAACTTGTTATCCGTACCTAAAACCAAGGTACGCCTAGGATGACAGGTCCACAAATAAATCCCTCAGCAAGTCCAATTCCACGGACGCCACAAGTACAAGAAAGAGATGATGAGTTGAAACATGCTCATTTATTCAAAATTCAACGTACCACTTCACTTGGGATCACATCCCTTACAAAAAAAGAAAGAAAGAGAAAACAAAGAAAACATACAGCTGATTACTGCTCTGGGGCACATAACGCCCTGAGACGGTCTGTCAGCAAAACAACCGACCGCTCAAACCTTTGGGAGGCTCGACGCTCTGCCTCGTGGGTCAGCACTGCCTCATCCTCCAGATGAGCGTGAGCCTGCCAGTTATCTTCAAATTTCTTAAAGGCCCGCTCCAGGTTATCGGAAGATCGGGAAACCTTCTCGGCCTCTCGAACGATCGACTCCTGCTCCGCCTGAGCAGCCTCCAGCTCTGACTCTAAGAAGGCCAGTTGCCTCTGGAGTCCAAGAATCCGCTCCTTCGTATCAGCAATTCCACGAGAAGTGGACTTTTCCCGAGCACGGCAAGCCTGACTCCTACGACCCAGCTGGTCATACGAAGCGGAGAACTTATCAAGGTCCCCCCGTACAACTGGCCCAGCAGTATCTCGGGCTAGCTTAATCCGATCCCGACCAGCAATGAGGAAGCCCCGCTCCCGCTCGATCGCAGCAGGCAAGCCCGCCTGTCGTACCGCCAATAGTTGGGTCACTAGCTAATCAGCTTCCGTCAGCTTAGGTTCCAGCAGTACAGCCAATCCCACCCCGCCAGGAAGGGACCTCAAGGTTACAATCTGACCCCGAGCGCACTAGAGAGATAAAGAAAATGGGGTCCCCCGTCCTATGGCAGCGTCTACGCCCCTTTTCAAATGACGATAGAAGCTGTCGACCACGTCCTGCGTTACCTCGTCCAGAGTCTCCGTGGAGGCCGGTGTCAACGGGAGCGTGGCTGGCAGCACCGAAGAAGACGCAACAGAATCCGCCGCTCCTGCCACGAGAGAAACCAGCTCCGCACGAAAGGATGCTTGAACAGCGGCCAACTCCTCTTCGGCAGCCTGCAAAATTTGAATACTCGGCATGGTCGAGAGGTCGGTCCCCGGAGCCGTATAATCTGCAGAGGATGCGGCGGAGACCATCGCCAACCCCATTCCCGTCGGCCTAGAGCTGGCAGGAGGCTCCTCGACATGGGATGGCAAAAAAGAGGGAACGCTCCTTTCTCCCGTATCACGACAGGCCGAGCCTTTCCCAAGAACATCCACGGTGGGAAGTAAAGGGTCAGGACCTGCAGGGCCAAGGCAACCATAAATCGATTTGACCCAAAGAATATGCTGATAGAGTAAATAAGCCCCCTTACTAGTCAATATCTGGCTTATCTTACCAGTGGAGGAGCGTGAAGGCCGAGGTTCGCCTGCAGCCACCACAGCCCCTTCACCAATAACCTCCGAGTCTGGCATAATAGGTTCCTCCGCCCTTGTATCTTCGGGAGGGGGCGCACCGAGATCGACGTCGCATTGCTGAAGATCAGCGGCTTCGGGGACAGGTCCAAAGAAACCTTCGTCACCCTGGGCCGAGGTTTCAGCAACCTGGGAGCTTCCAGCCACCGCTGAGAGAGCACCCGCAGAAAGGACCGCGGCACACATGTCGCTAATCAAAGTAGCAAGGGCCGGAGCAACTTCAGGGGTGGTAGACGATTCGGGAGAGGACGGCTCATCGAGCACCTACAAAGAAAAGTGACTAGGTCATATCTCCGAGGAAAAAAAGAAGAAGAGACAACTACAACAAAGAGATGACTGCGACTTGGTCTTACCCCCGGAGTAGCGTCTGTACCTTCACCCTTCTCGGTGATAAGTAATCCACGAGACCTAACAGCGGCTCTCTTCACGGAAAAGGTCGCTCTACTGTTAGAAGACTCGGGTCTGACCCGTTTATGCGAGGGACCAGACACGGCTGAAGGTTGTTCTTCTCTCACTACTCCCTCTTGCGTAGTAAACAACAGATCCTCCGCCGGTTCGTCGGGTGTGGGAAGCGGTTGATCCGCTACTTCTTCACCCCCACCAGAGAGGGAACCTTCGCTGTCATCATCATCATCATCCTCAGCCGACTCGGAAGGTTCTGATTCAGGGAGGGGGACCTGGAGCGCCAGTTGCTTTCTAGCCTTAGCCCCTTTGGGCTTCTCCTCTAAACCGATACCCACGATGAAACTGGTACTCGGATCAAAGTTAACAGGAGGCTTGTTCGCCATAACGTGATACAAAGCAGCCACGTACAAAATTTCCTTCGGCGCCTTAGCATCAGGAACTGAGAAGCTGGCCCGAGTATGATAAGCGTCATAATAATTCCACGCTCGGACGCCGTCAAGAACGCGGCCTTCAAAACCCAAACAAGGGTTGGGACAATCAAGGAACAACTGGCTATAACTAAACTGGCGGGAAAACCTGCTAGGTAGGTAAGGTTCCAAGTATACATTATCTCGGTTGCGATAAACCAGATGCGCGGGGCGGATATTGCGCAACCAAGCAAGCATATCCGGAGACAGAAAATGAGAAGGTCCAGTACCATCAAGGTGTACCTTCCTCACTTCCTCATTAGAAAAAGGAGAAACAGACACAAAGAGGTCACACCCATCCACTCTCGCCAGCGCCCTTCGACAAGCTGGCATAGTATTGTATTCCCAAGACCGGTGATGGCATTTGAAGAGGAAAGCATCTTCGGCTGTAGCATCTTTCGCTATCCCAGGTCCCAGCAAAGACTTGTAGTGCATCGCCAACCACCCCATCAGGTAGTGGAAAGGCAGTTCTACGCGCTCAAAATCCAAAGTCTCCTTGCGAGCAATAACCTTGGACGAGAATGTTCGCAGACCATGGTGTAT
Source organism: Iris pallida (assembly GCA_029216955.1). Classification (NCBI taxonomy): domain Eukaryota; kingdom Viridiplantae; phylum Streptophyta; class Magnoliopsida; order Asparagales; family Iridaceae; genus Iris; species Iris pallida. The sequence goes on along the minus strand of JANAVB010021999.1, from coordinate 6,480,645 downwards.
GCTGTACACCATAGCAGGAAGGAGGGCCAGTCTAACTCCGAATACTAGTTTAACGGCAGGGAGGATGAAATGACGACCAATCCTCTCGATAGAACCCGCTCCTCCCGAGACTACGCAGTTCCGTAGCCATATCATCAAAAATCCAGCCAGAAGCGCCTTCTCCGACATCTGTATGGTTCCGTAGTAAAAATAACTAAGAGAGTCAGCTTGACTCCCGAATATATCGCTCTTGGATCGCGACTTCTTGACACTTGACATCAGATCCCTTACCTCTGCATGCGTTCGAGGAGCTCGGGGAGTAACTTCGCCAGAAGGATAAACTCTAAAAAGATAATTAATCCAGGATGTGGTATGGGGAGCGGTCCCCTCGGAGCTATCTGTCGTTTTTATAGCCATCTGATGACAAGCACTATGGTGGCACAACAACTCCCAATACACCGTAACAGAACCCGGGAGTTGCCTGTCCAAGGCCTCGAACTCCTCATTCGACGGGGTATACACCTCGAAAGGCTCATTCCCCCATGGAAGTTTAGAGACAGTATACATCTCGTGAAGAGCAAGCCCCAGCTCCCCTACTGGTGCAAAGAACGTCCCCGTTCGCCGGCTATACATCTCCAAGAGCGCTACGAACAGTGGTTTATTAATGGGAAGCTCGTGACAAGTGCCCCGAATGGCATGGTAAAGCCCCACCTCCCGTAAGAATGTTCCATAGGTCTGCAAAACCTAAGTAGTCAACTGGGCCCACGTAGAGGTGGGGTTTATCCAGTTCGGCAGTGCCAGCCTACCAACAGGATAAGACTTCTTGCGAACAAGCCGATTCAGGAAAGTATCAGCTTGAGTAAGTGTGAAGTTGGGACCGTATACATTCATGAAAGAGCCCGGGGCCAGACCCATCATATACCGGAGGACGGAATCCTTACCCGCATACGCTGACCGCATGTTCGGATTATAATGGATGTTGTCCATCAACATCCCTGATTGAGTAGGAGTTAAGTTACACACCATCTTCCTGTCCAGCAACACCATATTGAACCATGACAAAGGATAATGACGTTCATGAGAGGAATATGGATTGCCACCCCATCCAAAGAGAAATCCCAGTTCTCGGTAATCTCTAAAACTCGAGGATTCTTGATGATTAAAGCATCTCCAAAAAGGAACAAAGGCTTCAGGTATTTTCCATCCAGCTTCCCAGTATTCATCATGGAACGGAGGTAATGGAGGGTCTGATTCTCAATGGCCTTCAACCTCTCCGAAGGCTCATCAGTAGGGAATTGATTCAACACATGCTTAATTAAGTCGTCAAGGTGCACGCCCAGGGCGAATTGATTTGAACCCACTATAAGCTCCCCAGCAGGATTTACGGGCAGATTCACTGGAGAAAGACGAAAGAAACGAGGTTAGAAGATAGTCAAAAAATGGAAGCATTGGAAAGATTATTTGAGTCTATGCGGCTCGGGTCGTCACAGCCTCATGCGGCTCAGCATTAGATACGTCCATGCGGTTTTGTGCATCGTAGCCGCATGCGCCTTCGAGTTAGCCGAGTCCATGCAACTCAAATTCAGACGAGCTTATAGACTCATGCGGTTCAGGTTAAGCACGCCTACAAAGCCAGACTCACGTGAGCTGACGCGGATACAAGCAAGCGAGCTTATGTGGTTCAAAAGTGAGCGGTACTTATGCGGCCCGAATCGAAAATGCATATGCGGCTCAGATCGAGTATAACAAGCTCATGCGACCCCATGGGGGAAAGTGCTTATGCGGTCACATCGATAAAACCTCGTACATACGGCTTTTGCATAAAGTATGCAGCAGAGCCATAGCAACAGTTAGGGTTTTCAGACGACCCTTACCAGCAATAGACGGGTGGACGTCGGGGTGAAAAGCAGGCACGCCAGCCGGCGGAGGAGCCGCCACGTTTGTTGCCGCAGTCGATGAAGATGCGGCCTTCTTGCCCTTCGCTGCCGTAGAAGATGAGGCGGCCTTCTTGCCCGTAGCAGCAGCGACCTTCTTGGGAGCCATTGTCGATCGATTGAAGGAAGAAGATAAAGAGCAAAGACGGCAACAGGGAATTCGAGCAAAGAGATAAGGTAAAGAAACCTCCAAGAGACTAAACGACTCTTATTTATAGGCGAAAGAGACCCACGAAACGAACAGACGTCTCGGATTGCGCCTCGGATTACGCGCTGCTTCAAAAGATAAAGGCAAAAACGCTTCGGTCAAGGCAAAATCGACCCTTGGGATCCTCCCCCAAAAGACGGCGTTAAATCAAAACGAATCAAGAGCATTTAATGAAGATTTGCACACGTAGTCAGGACACGTGGCAAAGAGCCTATGCGGCCAGATGAGTTTATGCGACTGAGACACTTATGCGGCATGAACGGGGCCATACTTCTTATTCAAAGTGTTTCAATTTTGCAAATTGAAAACTTTGAAGGGGGTCCTGTAGAAGCATGGAAAATATCAGAGTAATGGTCCATGCGGCTCTTGGAAGAAGCCCATGCGGCTCATACAGGAGCTGCCTTATGCGATTCAAAGAAGACTCTCAGTCTCATGCGGCTCGGGAGTGTATACGGTTCAGCAGGAATATACGGCCCGATCGACGCCACATCCCCCCTTAGGATCCTCCCCTACAACTGGCCATTTGAGTGGTGGCCTCATTCAATGCCCTGACGCGATTCGACGACTGTGACGGCTCTGACATAAAGCGTCATAATGGTTCTGCCATAATGACAGACTCTTCGGGAAAAGAAGAAAATCTCTGATCCGATCCGACAGCAGTCCTAGATTGCCACGTGGCACGTCTCATGCGGCTTAAATGAGAATAGCTTCATGCAGCTCACTAAGAAGTCACCCTATATGGCCAGCAGAAATCAGCCATATGCGGCCCACCGAGAGCCCAGTCCCTGCGACTCAATACAACGCTAGCTTATGCGGCTCGTAGAGATTATGCATACGCGGCTCATTGAGAGTTCATCCCCTGCGGCTCAATAAGGCGTTGTCCTATGCGGCTCATGAAGATTACCTCCCTGCGGTTCAAGTCTTGCCTATCCCATACGGCTCTGGTAGGACCCACAATTAAAACATGTGGCATCGGATCAATCAAGGATTTAACCGAATCCTAACAAGTATATTTGATATCATCATCATAATTACTGAGATCAGGGCATATCATTTATCATCAAGCCAATGGGACACGTGGCGAGCAACCGGACATTGGTATAATCAATCATGAAGATTTAAAGCAGTTAACATTAATTGCTCATAAAATTCGGTGCTATCCGCATTAATGGCCTAGATTTAGTGTAATCACGATCAAGGGTTCAGATAGATTGAAGGAGCGCCGACATTCCAAACAAATGATCATTAGCAAACCCTAATGATCATACCCCACTCTTATAAATAGCCAGCATCATTTCTTTGCAGAGAGACCGGCAACAAAAAAGAATAAAAAAATACAGAGTCAGAGAGAAAATACACAGAGAGAGAGAGAAGCCAGGAGAGCAACAGAGGAGCAAAAAGAGCACTTCTTCGTCCACGCCAACCATCTTTTCACAAGGAGCCAAGGCTGCATACCGATCGTCCAAGGAGTAAGACAGGGCTGCCGTCGCCTTCCCGAGCCTCTATCGTCATCCCCCAGAATCTAAAATAAACAATTGTACTTAGATTGCTGTACCTAGGTTTTCGTCCCTAGGCTTTCTTTGTACAAGCGAGTTTGTGTTGTGAGTCTAAGTTCAGTCCTCCGATAATTGTTATGTACTTTTACAATCAATGGCAAACAGTCTCGAGCTGCGAGCACTGATCAAGTGAAGAGTTGGGGTCCAAGTAACCTGTTTTTATGAATTAAATCTAATTAACACAATGAAATTGACTACAATAAGAATATTTCTATAGTCAATTTTTATTCTCCCTTTTTCCTATATTTAGAGTCTAACTAAACTAATAAGCCACTCTTGAGAAACAATTTTTGCTCATTGTCTAACTATTTGTTTGCTAATCTTCTAGATTAATTTGTGGTAAAGCCAAATCTAAATCAAGTCCCAAAACATAACTACCTATACTAAGGTAGAAACACATATGTATAAATATATAACTATGACTATGGTAACTGCCACATATCCCCAAGTGTTTAGGTGTGTTTGGGATGCTTGCCAAGGTCTTCACCCCAACTCCCTTGTCCCTACAAATTATTTAATTCTTTACATATGGTTCCCTTACTAACACTCTAACCATTTTAACTTAGTCTGGATATTAGACACAATACAAAATACTCAATACTGCCATCAACTCTTTTTGTTATTGCTCTGAACTCAGTTATTGAGCTAGAAAAATTACAGGGCTCTAATTGTTTCTGCCTCATGGTATTTCTAGACACCACAAAGCCTAAACTATCCCCTGGCATTCAATGGACTGGATCCTCCTATATCTGTCCTGTTCAACTGGCCCATTAGATGCTGACCCTAGGTTCCTGTTTGGAACAAGGTTGCTAACACAGCAGTTGGTTTGCTGTAATTAGCTTAGGCTACTGACCCTAAGTTCCTGGTTTTCCTTCTTCTTACCTGTGGTGTATCACATACTGCATTAGTGTTCTCTAACCCTATTGCATACTTGCACCTGCTATCCTAGGCATATTCACTACTGTCCCCATTTATCTCAGCATTTGTATCCCTCGACCCTGGTTACTCCAACTCCATTTCTCCTACTCGGTACCCACACAATTTTGTGCCTTCATCTTGTTCCAAATGTGCATAGATATCCATTGTATACCCTTAACAGGCTTGTAATTACTGCTACTCTGTTTTTAGGCATCTATCAACTCCTATGGACCCAATTTACTAATATATACCCTCCACTGATGCCTGACACTTCAAGGCACCAATCTAAATTACTGAATAGAGCTCTCTCCTATCCAACCCAAGGCCTAACCTCTAGGTACTCCTCTACTTAACTAGTTATCACTCTTAATCTTGCCCCAACTTCTGAACATAAGTTCCATAAACTCATTCACCATCTTTATGTCAACCTTATGTTTCTTTCATAACCTGCATCTATGGTTAAGGGGTGCAACCTGCGGGCAAGTTCCACTCCCAGGGACACAGGCAAGTTTTTCTCCCAGGAACACACGCCTGTATCCTATGTGTATCAGTATTAACATTTCTACTGAAACATTAAGGATACCCTGTCATGTGTTATATCTCTATAGGTCCTGTTTTACAAAAGCCCACAAGTCCTGACACTCACTCTATTCCTTTTTGTACACAGATTCTTGCCTATCTTCCTTATGCTGATACTAATTGTGTGTACACACCAAAGGGTCAGAATCAATCAGTAAGCTTATAAATAATATAAGATGACAAGTCTACAGAAGACTGAGGTCAAAACCAAACTGACAAGAACCTGCCTTCATAGGGTTTTGGAACAACAACAAAAGGGGACATAACAATTGACAAGAATTGATCAAATGAAAGCAATGTCAATATATATTAGCCGTACATCTTACATCTACTCTAGAACTTATCTTCACTATAGGTTTTGCTACTTCTTAGCAGAAGTATGAGCCAAACTAAGGATTATGGGTTAGACTCATAGGTTGCAGGGCTCTAATGTAAGGTGAAATGTCTGAACATATGCAAGAAAATCCTGTGTATAGGTTGATACCTCTAGTCCAGGATTTTGATTGCACATAATTGTGGTCTGTCCAATGGTAAGGAGCCCAAAGCAGTGAACATTGTATTTATGGGTAACTGATCATTACTATAGATTTCGAGGGTGTAGGGGATTACTAAGGGTAGGTCTTTAATGGGTGCAACACAAATGTACTTTACACATATATGATGTTCCACTGTACATGACTTATCTGCAGACCTCTGTTTCAACACTTGGGCTTAAGTCTAAGGGGAAATATACTACTTCTCTCATGTAAAATCAGGAAGAGGCTTAATAGAACATCTAAGGAGTGTTATGGTTAAAAGAGTGAAAGATTTGAGTAGAGACAGGACATGCCTAATTGCAACTACTTGTTGTGGCAAGCTATGGGGCTAACACTTTTGTGATACTCATATGCAGGTGATTTGAGAAGTGTAAGATTGTAGGATCAATACAATGTCCATGATCTCTCAATTCAATTGATTGGCCTATGGTATCTATGATATCCTCATGGTTGAAAACACAAGGTTTGATGCATCATTCGTTCCTGTGCTCGACACAGCAACAAACCCCCATAAGTTCCTATCAGACATTACTTCGTACACCCTCAATCATACTATTTGCTTATTAATAAAAGTTGCAAGCCTATGGTAGATTAATCCTAACGAATCGAAATTATGGGTGTGAGAAATACCTTTCGAAGATTAGCTTTGCTTCAATCTTCAACTTCGAGTAGCTCTCGATGTAGAGCAGGGGAATTCCGCGGCAGGAGAACTTAGGGTTCGGAAGACAGGGGCCAAGTGATCCTGGGTACTTATATTAGGGTTTGGATGGATCAAGGGATGAGATCGAATTTCCATCTCCTATCCAGAGCTGGATTTGGAATCCTCTGATCATAGGATTTGAATCCCAGCTCTGGCCGTTTTGGTTTTAAAAATTTAAATCGAAGATTTTGCAATAGGGCCCCTCTAAACTGCAATATTTGATAAAAGTCCCCTTTATTTACAAGTAAGTGCTATAATATGTATTACTTATATAACTGTTTAAATAATAACTAAATATGCAACAATTAATAATCAGCAATATTTAATAAAATTTAATTTGGGGATTTCGGGTCAAGGGCTTACAAGTCTACTAGTGGTGTCAGAATTTGAATCCGGAGTACCGGATCCAAAATTAGAATTTTACAAGTTAGAAATTACGAATTCGGATGGCCAACTTTGGCGTCAAATTCAACCAATCAAACAAGCTCACAATTAAACGAAACTTGAGGGGTAAGAAGATTGTTATACCAGCTGTGCACAGGAACTGATGGCGCATCAAACGGAGCTGTAACGACGGAGATACGAGTCCATGAAGTTTGCTCCCCAAAACTGTCCAAATTAAACATAATTTTTCGGGCAACTTGGCAGCTGATTTTGATCCATCAAACGATCGAATTAAAAGTTGAAACTTTATAAAAAGGAAGGGGTATATATCGAGATTGCAATGGAGCAAAGAGTTCATCAATCCAATGCTCGAATTGCCCAAAAAATATGCACGAAGTCCCTGTCCCGAAAAATGATTCTGGATTCAAATTCACGCGCGTCACGACGGGATCTCGTACAATACGCACGAATCGACTGCGTGGCTCATCGAGGAGGACATCGGCCACATCAGGGAGGGTGGTGGCAGGTAAGGAGAGGTTGTCGTCGTACTCTGGTCGGAGACATGGTCGTGCTGGCACATGTGGGCCGTCGGAGTTGGCCGTATAGCAGCTGTGCTGCACCTATGCTACACGTATGGACGTGTATGGCACTCCTGGGTGGTTCGCGGGGTGGTCAGGGGGTGCCAGACGGTGGTTCAAGGGGTGGTGATTCATGGCAGCGTATGGGACGGCTGGCCGGAGATACATCGTGGCTCTCCGTCGAGGCGGCAGCCTGTACGAGCAATCGACTGCTATGATTATCGATGCGTCGTGATGCTGCTGCTGTTCGCAGCACCTGGTCGGGCCCACTGTGGATGTCATACTGCCACGGCAGGGGAAGGCATGCGGGGCAAACTCAGGACATGGCACGAGGCTGCACGTGGGAGTGTCAGGTTCGGGATGACTAGGGCGGAGGAGAAGGAGTTCTTGTGGGGGCATCTGGTTCCTTTGGGATGGAGGAGAAGAATTTGAAGAAGAAATGGAGGAGGAAGGAGTTCATGGTGATGGAGTTATGGTGATGTTGACTGTAGCTAAGGAGGAGAGATGTAATGTGAAGAAGAAGAAGAAGAAGAAGATGAGGAAGAAGAAGTATGGATGGGGCTGTTGTTGTGTGTTTAAGAAAAAAAAAGAAAAGAAATGAGTGGTTGGCTGTGGGTGTTATTAGAGAGAGAGAGAAAGAAATATCTCTACAAAAGTAGAGAGAGGAAATAGTGTGGGATTAGGACCGGCCACATAGGAGTGTGGGTGTGGGTTGCTATGATGAGATGAGTGGTTGGGAATAAGTAGGGGTTTTGAATGAAGGACTAGGATTAAGTGTGCTAGGTTAAGTTATATTTGAGAAGTATGATCAATAAAGTTGTCCATTAGATTTGGAAGTGTGTGGGCTTATGGTGTTTGGTGTTTTGTAGGAGAATGAATGTGTTGGTATTCATGAGGGGATAACATGAAGCTTGAATTTGGTTCAAATGAGTCGGGTCGGGTCAAAATCGGGTTTGGTGTGATAAATGGCTTAATTTAGTCATTTATGATCACGGGTAAATAAGTATCATGCGGGGGCTAAATTAAATGGGACACAAGTATCATGTGTGTAGTAGGCTTAATGTGCGTCGTGTCCATATTTTAGGTCGACAAGTTTGGGTCGAAAAGGTTTCCCCAATTCGAGTCGAAAATAAATGTGATTTCGTGGGGTGAATCAAGATTGGGTCTTGTGTCAGAAAAGTTGTGCGATGCAAATGAAGTACAAGATGGTGTGTCTGAGTGGGACGTAAAAGTCATGGGTGTAGGGTGTCTTGACTAGATCTTGCATGTGAAGTTCGTTTTGAGAAAACAACTAGTCTTGTTCTCCTAAATTAAAAGTCATGACAATGTGCATAGGATAATCATAAATAAAAATGGGAATGATCAAATGGCCTAAATTGATCTGAAAGTTGTGTGATGCAAATATAGTACAAGGAAACAAGTTTGAGTGGGACATGATATATCAAAATGAACATAATCTTGTCTACTACAAACTCATGAAGGAAGTTTCCAGAGATTGACATCTATGACGCTCCACAAATCAAAGTCACGGAAAAGAACATTTAATTATCAAAAATAATTATTAAAAATAATCATTTAGAAAATTTAAAATAAACCCTAAAATTCAGGGGCTTACAGCATATCACCCTCAAACAAATGGCCAATCAGAAAGAACTATTCAAATTCTGGAAGACATGTTGAGAGCATGTACACGTGATTTTGGAGGATCATGGGATGATCATCTTTATCTAATTGAATTCTCTTATAATAATGGTTATCATGGCAGCATTAAAATAGAAGCTTTTGAAGCTTTGTATGGAAGGAAGTGTCGATCTCCTATATGTTGGAGTAACGTAGGTGAACGTCAGCTATTGGGTCCAAAAATGGTGATACAAACGGTAGACAATATTAAAGCTATAAGGAGTCATCTTCAGGCGGCTCAAGACAGGCAAAAGATGTGGGCAGATAAACATAGAAAATCTCTAGAATTTCAAGCTGGCGATCATATATTCTTAAAAATTTCACCATCTCGAGGAACAATCAGATTTGGAATTCGAGAAAAATTAAGCCCAAGGTACATTGGACCCTTTGATGTGATTGAAAGAATTGGAGAGGTATCATACAGGTTAGCCTTACCTCCAACACTAGAAGGAAATCATGATGTATTTCATATATCACAACTTCGAAGATATGTACCAGATCCAAATCACATATTGGACCATTCAGAGATAACATTGGGCCCGACACTCCGAGTAGAACAACGGCCAGTGGAAATCCTGGATAGAAGAGAAAAAAATACTCAAGAACAAAAGTATATCTCTGGTACGAGTGGTATGGAGTAAAGATTCTCCAGGTGAATCTACTTGGAACGGGAAGAAGATATGAGGAAACAGTATCCCTATCTATTTGGCACTCAAGGTTTGTTTTAAAGCTTAAGTACTTTTGATATACCTGTATTAGTACAATTTAAATTTCGAGGACGAAATTTTTCTAAGGAGGATAGAGTGTCATAGTTGATTTCAAAAATTATTTTATTATTATTATTATTTATTTAAAAATATGAGTTTTACGAGATTTTTATTATTATTTTAATAATATAGTTTTTCGAATTGCATACAATTTAATATAATAATATTTTTGGCATAAAAGTTTTTTATTATTATATTTGAGGTGCTAGCTTGTCATCATGCTTAGTCATCATTGGATTAAGTTATATTTAGTGTAAAAATTTAAATTTGATTTGGTGTTAATTTGGATTAGTTAAAGCCCTAATCAAATTTACTTAACTAATTACTAAACTACCCTTTGACCAACTCAAAGTTTAGCTTCCCTTGGAAGCATTGTGGTCGGCCATGAGGAAGGGTGGTTACTTGGTTTTGAATGGTTAATACAAAATATCTAGTATAAATGAATTAAGTACTTGATATATATATATATATATATATATATATATATATATATATATATATATATATATATATATATATATATATATATATATATATATATTATATATATATATATATATATATATATATATATATAGCATGGGATGCATAAAAATATATATATAACTTTTCATTCCTTAAGCTTTTAACCTCCTCCACCCCTATGATTTTACTCCAAATTTTTTTCCTTACCACCAGTCCAAGGCAAGTCCTCCCATGCATATATAATTTACATATAATTTTTAATGGAGTTGTAGAAGCTATAGTACAAGTATTACACTTAAGTAACGCAATTCTGGAATTGTTTCCTGTACAGTTTTATTGTGAGACAGTTTTCACCTAATAAGATTTACTAAAATCAAAATATGTCTAAACTAGTTATCTAGGAAATTTGACGCCGTTTCTGAAAACATATAATATGATGGTATTATGATTTATGTTCTAGGAGCTATAGGCCGTGCAACAAGGAAGTAAAATTCTGGAACAAAATTCAGAAATCTATTGTGTAGTATTTTCTCGCGCCAGTTTTGATCTAGCAGACGACATTAAAATTGAAATATGTATGAACAGAAAACGTAGAGAACTCGATAAGATTTCCAACGGTATATAATATGATAGTATCTAGATGTATATATTAGGAATTATTAACAGTGCAACATCGTTGTCGAAAGCTGGAAATATTTTCTGTAACTTAATGACGCAGCAGCTTTGTACCTCAGTTTTTACCTATTAAACTTTACCAAATCCAAAATGTGTAAACACATTTTCGTAGAAAATTCGATAAGCTTTCCAACGGTATATATAATATAATGGTATTCAGATTTATATGATAGAAGTTATGCTAATTGCAAGTAGAGGATACATGTTTGGAAATTTGGGCAAACTTAGTTTTATGTTTTATACAATTCTTATCTACTATATTAACTGCGTGTGACCAGTGTAGAGTTGTTCCAGCGAAGGGGCTTTGACCCATTTCATTTCTACGGAGAGTTGCTTCGGGTCGTTTATATTACTGTATTTGGAGCTCGAAATACAAGGAGACTCTGTCCAAAAATCTAAGGATTTCGGGCAATAGCCTAATTTTGAAACTTAAACGCCGTGGTATCGTACCGAACCCTAAACCTAGATATATGTATTCCAAAAATACAAATCAACATGTATACTTGATCCAAAAATAGAGTTTCGATTATTAGAAAGGATTTAGGATTGATTGTGATTGTAGAGTAGAGTAGAGCATTTGACGGGGGAGAATAGTTTGGATCACATCGTATGAAATCTGGGCAATATAATTAACAAAACTGATCAGTACCTGTAGGTCTTTCGCAAGGCCTTGCGTTGAGACTGGATGAATGCTTAGATCACCTACCTACTTGATGCTCGTGTTATCTATAAATGTGTACTTAATTCGATAAAAAGTCGAATTTGGTTAATTGATATTATAATTTAGCTTTCGAAGAGGAGTGGCCGGACTACTAAGCACTGTGCATATCTGCCACCACCTGATCCTTGGTAACGGGATTATTGCCTAGATAGTGCTCATGACACTTCGAATGTGAGATCCAAATATATTATCTAAACTTTGCATCATCATATAGAAAATATTATCTTGTGACTGTGCTGGTGACTTTAGGAATTAAAGGACGGTTTTGGATACAATTATTTTACTAGATAAGATCACTTTAGAAGTTAGTTCAAGTTATATTAATTCTTTTACTTAGAATTAATTCGGTTTAGATTTCCATTGTATTTGATTTTCAGTATCATATTATTTCATTTGTTTCACTGCCCTTGAATCGAGGACTTGTATGTCTTTGATGACCTAGTTTTTGTTCACTAGATGAAGGCCAGGCTGAAGACGAGATACTTCCCTTATATAATATGGATGAATCGGAAGAGTAAGGGATGTTGCATGTAGAATAACTTTATTTTGTGTTCTTGTATAATTATATGTATATTAATCCTTATGGGAGATAGACATGTGATTGTATAACTAGTGAGTAGCTTGTATACTATATTTTGAAGAAAAGAACTCACAGTTGTGAGAGTAAATAAAGAAGAATGGTATTGTGATTGTGCTTAGTTGTTATTTATTGATGGTTTAGCTTTATACTATACTTTATCCTAGAATTTACAGGCAACAATCATGGTTACGAAAATCGGTTTATTCGTAAAGTACGTAGCTTGGGGATGTTGTTTACATACTCGACTCACCGTATTAGGAGCGGGGCGTGACAATAACCCCTATTAGTTCATTCTTTCATTTCTTTTAATCTTCTTCATTTTCTGTGGTATCTACTTCTTCTCTTATTCTATTGGTCTAGCTCTTGAAGGAGTTTGGTATGTCTTGCGGTTGTTGAACCCAGCCATAAGGTGGATTAGAAAATCATCCATCATATTTGTATTTGGATTCTAACTGAGAAGGCAAGTACACCTTGCTCTTGAAGGACATATGTCACTCTTCGTGCTCGATATACGTATTTTTGCATGTATTGTTCTTATATCGGGTATCATAGTATTCTTGTATCATGTCTTGATACGGTATCTTGGATGAGTTGCACATGCCTGTATCCATTGGTAGTGTTCTATATTTCTTGATGAGTATTTGTTATTGTATTTCTAGTATTTTTCTCATACATGACCATAAGATAGAGTAGTATTTCGTGTCGGAGTAGTGTGCCACCCCTTGTCCTTATTTGGTTGTAGGTGTGGTTCACTGCTTCAATGATGAAATGATGGTCTATGCCATAATACAGGCCTTATTTATATTTCATAGTCATTAGAGCCTGGATTAATAAAATGGTTGATTGACTTATGTAACTGTATTTTGGTTATTGGCTTTCATAAAAAGACAATAATACATAAGACTATCTTAGACCAGTAGAATACCCTTTAACATTGTAATAGACTTGTGTTAAGACCCATGTATAGAATAGACTCCTAACCTAGTTCACCCTTGGCCCGTGGTTGTGGTTTAGATGAATAAAAACCCACCCTATAT